>SEYY01022055.1:0-7500 GCA_009176605.1 Armadillidium nasatum | reverse complement strand
TAAAGTCTGGAACAAACTCCCTTTACTGTTTTCCCAACTTCCTTTGACTTACACACTTTTAAACATCATGTATCGGGTCACGTCTACCATTAGCGACCAGATTTCTTACATTTCCTCAGCTCTGGTGGAATTAGGTAGACCTCTGGCCTTTGTCCACCAGAGGAGAATATAATATATATATATATATATATATAAAAATATATAAATAATAAATATAATATATATATATATATAAATATATATATATATTCGTTTTCAGAATAATAATATAATAATATAATAATAATAATAATAATAATAATAATAATAATAATAATAATAATAATGAACACAAATCGAGAAAACGAGGAACAATGATGATATGATTAATTCTTGGAAGATTTTGAAAGGTGGAAATTGCCGAGCTCGTACTAGAAGAAATGACGTCATTGAACTCTCTACTTCTCAAGTAATGACTTCATTCCTCATTATCCAGACTTATTCGTCACTAATGACCAATTTACCTCAATGACCCCCTTCTACACTATCCAAACTTAGTACCTCAATGACAAAATACATCGCTATCCAAATTTATTCTTCTCCAAAAACACATCCAAAGCTATTCAGACTAAATCTACTACAAAGACTACTTCTTCAACTATCCACTTTTATTCTATCCTAAAAAATACCATTCTCCTTTCTCCAACCTTATTTTACCTCAAAGACTCATTTTCACCTATCCAAATGTTTTCAGCCATAGAGTCCAAATGTTGCACCATCCACATCTATTGAACCAATTCCAAAGACATCATTAGGTGTCTAAATACCGATTGAGAGCTTAATCAGTGTATTAAGCACACATCTTGGGTGGGCCTTATTTTCACCCATCTTTTGGATAGGATTAAGTCAGGATAAAAGATGAATAAATTCTTATCTACCTTCCAACTCTCTTGACCCTTTGGGACATTGGCTCTTTACATCTTTTCAAATGTACTACTTCAGCATGTGCTCCAGTGAATCATCCAACGCGTTATACCACATTTTAGGTGCTCTCGTATCACAAAGGATGCTTTATTTTCACAAGAAATTTGTGTGGAAATAGGTAACTCCAGGACAGCTCTTTCTCGTGCCTCCTTCTTTCCAGCCTTCTATACCTTATGGCATTCCTTTTCACCTACTCCAGGATAGCTCTTTCTCCTGCCTCCTTCTTTCCAGCCTTCTATACTCTGTCATTGTCATTTCTTTTCACCTACTATTTTTCCTAATGCATTTAATCTTTCTCACTTTAAAGCTTGTATCAGCACCTACCTAATATTGAAATAAAAATAAAAATAAAAAGTCTGAATTATTTTGGGAAAAAGGAATTCATTATTGAGTGAAAAGGACAGCAGAAGAAACTTTATCATTTAAAGATGGGCAATGAGTTTTTATATATAAATCTTCAAAATTATAAGATCAAGAAGAAAGATGCATGTTGAAGAACAAAGAAATTTAATGAAGAAAAAGGAAGGTTATGTCCATGGTCTTTTATGGCAGAATTCTCAGGAGAGCAAAGATTGATCTGTTCTAAAGGAAACTCCTCACTGCTTATCAATCCTTGCTTTCAATTGTAGACCAGTTTGGCCTATATATGCCGCATTACCGGTGGTACACTTAAATAAATAAATTAATGAGGATCTGAGAAGAATTGAGTAAAGTTTTTTGTGTCTGAAGAAACTATAAATTGAGAGGGATTATTATTTATAAGAATGAACTTATTGCAAGAATGTAGCTTATTTTAGTAAGAATATTTCTATTAAGTTGAGATGTAAGTAATTCTATATACAGAAGTTTTTGGTATATTTTTTGTTTGGGTACAGTACGAAAATGAAGAGTGGGTCCGAAGATGTTAGTGAGACACTTGTTAATTAATATTTTTTCCACTTGGAACTTTGGGAATAAATTAAAATGGAAAAGTAATTTTGTTTCCCATAAATTCAATCTCCTGTATAGGCAAATCTAATATATAATTATATTATCCTTATATTAATACTATATATATATAGTTATATATATATTAATATAATAGCTAAATATAGTTATTTAGCTATAAATATTATAATAAGCTAATATAATTATCTTATACTTCTATAATATTAATGCGTTGCTTAATTATATATATATTAATTTAGTGAAGGTCGCATGTATTTTCTCCTTTGCAATGCGGATACGGATGCGAATACAGATTTTGTTAGTTGCGGATGCAGCGATAATGAATTTGCAAAAGTGCGGATACGGATGCGCCATGCGATGGGATTGTTAATTTTGATGATGTTTCGTGGATGCGGATGCCATCACTATATATAATATATATATATATATATATATATTATATATATAATATATATATATATTATAATATAATATATATATATTATATTAATATATACGAATATATATATATATATATAATAATAATAGTATATAATCTTTCAATAATTACCTTTTAACATAAACATGTCAAACAAAATGTAAGAGACTATCCTCAAGAAAGATTAAAAAAAAAAAAAAATTAAATAAAATAATTAAAAAAAAAAAAATAAAGAAATAAATCAGATTTAAATTTACATTAATTACCCCTCTAATTGAAGAAAAAAAGAAAATAAATTTAAGGCAAACTTTTATAATAATTTTTTTTTTTCAGTTTTTTTTTTTTTTTAATAAATCTTTTTTTTCCCCCCTTTTAGTTCGTTTTTATCCATCTTTTTTTTCTTTTTCTTTTGTGTGTAGAATAAGAACAAGTAGAGAACAATTTATGATTGGTTTAAATAATGCCTCAGGATCTTTTGGGGTATTAGAGGCTTTAAAACTATATTGAATTGCTCTCTACTTCTTTATATGTATATATAATAACTATATATATATATATATAATATATATTATATAATTATTATATATATATATAAATATATGAAATATATATTAATATATAAAAAATATATATAATATATATTATATATATAATATATATTATATACATATATATATATATATATATATATATATATATATATATATATATTATATTATATATATATATTAGTAATATATATTATATACATATATATATATTAAATATATATCATTAATATTAATATATATATAAATATTATATATTATATACTATATATATAATTATATAATATATATTATTATTATATATATATATTATATAATTTATATATATTATATTAATTTTTATATTTATATATATTATATAATATATATATATATATAATAATATATATATATATATATATATAATATTATATATATATTAATATATTATATATATATATATATATATATTATATATATAATATAATATTATATTATATATATATATATATATATATAATATAATAATATATATATATAGAAGAATTAAAGTAATATAATATATACGAATATATATATAATCTATATATTAAGAATTTATAGTATTGTATACGGAAAGAATTTTGGAAGACAGATATGTATATATATAATTACTAATAACTATATAATATATTAATTATATTATATATAATATATATATATATATGATATATTATATATATATATATATATAATATATATAAAGAAAAATTCCAAACATTAAAAATAAAATTTAAAAAAAATTATATATATATATATAATATATATAATATATATATATATATATATATATAATATATATTATAATATATATATATATATATATAAATATATATATATATATATATATCTATATATATATATATTTGAATTGTTGCTTCCTCTCTCTAAACTATCGCTAGACAATGGACACTGCTTTTAGATTTCTCCCCTCCTCGCATACCTCCCCATTAGGAAAGGGTCCCGTGTGAAACGACTTTCTAACAAACAGTCCATATATATATATATTATATATAAAAATATATATATATTATAATATAATAATATATATTATAAATAATACCTATATAGGTTATTGTAAAGAATAAACAGTCTACGAAAGGATAAACGTCTACGAGAAACCCTCTAGAATTGGAATGAAAACGTTCAGTTTCAAGTTAATAGTCGACATGTCCAGATGAACGGACGTAAGTTACAGGAGTTGTGAAATATAGAAGAGTATTGCTTAACTATGTCTTTTAATTTGAAGTCTCTTTGCATCAGGAGGGCTATCAGTGTCTATGTCCATGTGTGAGTTTTTTGAATGAGTTTCCTGACTTCACTGATTACCTCTGTAACTCAAAAATACTCAGGAAGAACATCACGTGACTCTAGTAATCATTCTCCTATTGAAATGGAGTTGAGGAATCTGAGTAATTCTCCATATGCTCTAATTCATTATTTTTCTGAAACAGACTTATATTTCATGATTTAGGTTAGTTAGTGAGAATAATGTAATGTAATTCCTGCTTGAAGTATTATTGTTTATTTATAGATTGGACACTATTAACCTTCTATTTCTTAAGGCCAATATTTCTGCGCTATTGTTCTATATTATTTCTACTTTTATTTGCTTTGTTTATGAGTTTTTTAGCGCTAAAACATATTCATGTAGACAAAGTATAGAAATGAGATCGAATAGCAGTTTTTCCTGCTATAAATAATGACGTAGGTCACTACTTGCCAAATTCATATAAACGTTGAAACGCTGTAGTGACGTCATCCCATTTTCTACGATCCCCGAAGGAAGTTACTAGATATGAATCAGTTAAAGAAACACAGTCTAAAAATTACTTAAAATCACGTCTAAGCCATGAAAACTAGCAAAGTACCGTTATACAGATTTTTACAATTCAGCATTTTATTACTTAGTATATTTTTTCTTTGATGTAAAATAATTAAAAGCGAATATTTTATTTAAAAAAAAAAACGAATTTTGAGTGCTCTTTTCACATTCAAATAGTCGGTTGGTTTGTTATTTAGTCCATATAATGGTTGCCTTTGCCAAATTGAAAAAATAAATTTAATTATTCAAAAAAAATAATAAAATATAAATTTTTTTTTTTTTTTTTTTTTTTAAAAAAAAATTAAAATAAATAAATTTAGATTGCCTAAAATTCCATATTTGAGGAGGTTTATATATTAGGAGAAGAGAGAGAGAATGAACATTTAAACCAATATTCTTCTCCAAAGTATGGCTACTCTGATTGTTTCTGGATTTCTGACTGATTGAGATGAGAGAGGAGAGAAGAGAGAACAAGAAAAAAGAGAGAGAGAGAGAGAGAGAGAGAGAGAAGAGAGAGAGATATTATTTAAAAAAATTTATTTTTTACAACAATTCAAGTAAGTTGGTAATTCTGACAAGCAGTGTAGTTGTCTTGCGACAAAAAAAAAAAAAAAAATAAAAAATAATAAAATTAAAATTAAAAAAAAATCATAAACTTTTTAAGTTAATATTTAAATAAAAAAAATAAAAGAAATAAATAAAATAACCACCAATAAACATTAAAACATTTTAAATATTTTGTCTGTTGTGCGTTACTCACGTCCGATATGATTTCCCTCTGGGATTGGAACCATGGTTAGAAAAAGTCCTACATTCTCAAACACAATTTATTATTCACCGAAATTAACTAGCAATATATAATAATAAGTACCAGTGAAAGACATTGTGGAATTATTTATTACTTTGATATTGTATATTATATATATATTAATATATATATATTATATTATACATAATCATATATTGTATATATATAATATATATATATATAGGCACTAGTAGAGCTATTTATGACATTTGAAGTTTTTGGCATTTTAAGTTTTTGAAGAACACTTATAGAAAACAAGCCAAAGTGAATGAGAAGTGTCATCAGTTAAAAGACTCTCTTCTTTCCTTCTCTCTCTCTCTATCTATCTTATCTCTCTCTTTCTATCTAAAATTTTAATTTCTAATTTATTCTCCTTTTTTTTTATATTTATAATAATATTATATCTATCAATTTATGTAGTGATCTAGTCTCTCTATTTATTTATAATATAATATTTATAATATATAATATTATATAATATATTATAATTATTATATATATATTATAATAATATATATTATATATTATATTAATATATATATATCTATATATATAGATACATCTTTTTATATAATGTTCTGTATCTCCCTCTCTATTTCTTACTCTTTCCCCCATTTCCTTTTCATTTTCTCTACTCATCTATTTCTCTCTCTTTCCACTTTCCTCTCACTCTCACTCTTTTTCACTATCTCTCTCTCTCTCTCTCTCTTCTCTCTCTCTTTCTTTCTTTCTTTCTTTCTTTCTGTGCCAATTTATCTCCTTTTAATCCATTACTCTGTCTCCAACTCTCACCCACATTCCCCCCTTTGTATCTCTCTATACCCCACCTTTCTCCCTTCCTCCAATAACTCTTTTTCCTTCTTTCTCTCTCTCTCTCTCTCTCTCTCTCCTCTCTCTCATTTACCCACCACTCTCTCTCTCTCATTAGTAACCTTCTCTATCTTTCAATCTACCTATTTCTTTTGTAGTTACTATCCTATATTTGCCTAAAACGTTTTCTATTAAGTCACGAATGAGAAACAGACATTTTTCTCCCGTTCATTCATGACATTAGGAAAATTGTTGTCTTTTAATTAATATTCTTAATTTTGGGTCGTCGAAAATTCCCGCCTTAATTTTTTCATAACTTAAATTTGGTAATTTTGAAATTATGTATTTAAAATACACGTTGTTCAAATGTAAAGTTTTTATATATTGTTAATTTAATGAGGCCTAGTTTGATATGCAGAAGAGGAAATATTATTTTATCTCTGGTCAATAATGGTGGATTAATTGCGGTTATTTTCTACTGACAGTAAGTCAAGTTCGTGCAGACCAGATTTGTTTGAAATTATGTTCTACATTGGCTCTGCTGTTTCATAAGCAAAGAAAGAATAGATATTTAGCTTCCCCTCCATGTTGTCTAAGCAGAAAATTAACCAATTTTAAGTCATATTAAAAAGGGGTTATGAATAACACCAAAAAAAAAATATTCTTAAGGTTGTTACATTTAAAAATAGACATAATACAACAATACTGTAAAAAGAGCTACAAATATCTCGATTACAACCTAGCTGATTATAATTGCAAGACTACGAGAGTATTAAGAAAAATATTTTTATGAATATGATAATGGAGGAGGAGTGTTGAACAAATCAGGACCTAATAAGACAAAACAGTGAAAATTCGTGCTCAGCTCACACAAATTATTTACAATTCAGAGTCAAATCTAATTCAATAAACAAAAAATTGAAATTTGTTTCCCAGTGTTACTTCCTTTATAATTACTATTCTCATTGAGTTTTCAGTTATTTATTTATTTATTTATTTTTTTATTTATTTTTTAATTTTTTTGTTTGTTTGTTTGTTTATTTATTCATTTATTATTTACTGTCTTTCAATATTTATAAACTTGTTTTGTGTTAGAAATGAAAATTTGCCAGAAACGAAGCGTCATTGTTTTATTATTATTATTATTATTATTATTATTATT
>SEYY01022054.1:77500-82205 GCA_009176605.1 Armadillidium nasatum | reverse complement strand
GTCAGCATAAGAATTAAAATTAAAATTTAATTCTCAGACTGATGTAGGGATGATGAAACATCCGATCGCAAAAAATTTCTATTAGACTAATAATGAAATATTAGTCGAGACTAAAAGTTAGTCAGCATAAGAATTAAAATTAAAATTTGAAAATTCTCAGACTGATGGTAGGGATGATGAAACATTCCAATCGCAAAAGAATCTTTTAACTAGACTAATAATGAAATATTAGTCGGAGACTAAAATTTAGTCAGCATAAGAATTAAAATTAAAATTTAATTCTCAGGTTGTTGTTGTAGGGATGATGAAACATCCGATCGCAAAAAATTCTATTAGACTAATAATGAAATATTAGTCGAGACTAAAATTTAGTCAGCATAAGAATTAAAATTAAAATTTAATTCTCAGGTTGTTGTAGGGATGATGAAACATCCGATCGCAAAAAAAATTCTATTAACCAGACTAATAATGAAATATTAGTCGAGACTAAAAGTTAGTCAGCATAAGAACTAAAATTGAAATTTAATTCTCAGGTTGTGGTAGGGATGATGAAACATCCGATCGCAAAAAAAATTCTATTAGACTAATAATGAAATATTAGTCGAGACTAAAAGTTAGTCAGCATAAGAACTAAAATTGAAATTTAATTCTCAGGTTTAAAATATACTAGGCTCCCTTAAGCTTAAAATATATACTATAGTACAGTTACACCCTATACAGCATTAAAACAACAAAAATTGACTATACACTGCAAAAAAAATTTAAGGGAGATTTAAGGGAGATGGAACATAGGCTCCCTTAAGCTTTAAATATATACTATAGTACAGCTACACCCTATACAGCATTAAAAACCAACAAAATTGACTATACACTGCAAAAAAAATTTAAGGGAGATTTAAGGGAGATGGAAACTAGGCTCCCTTAAGCTTTAAATATATACTATAGTACAGCTACACCCTATACAGTATTAAAAACAACAAAAATTGACTATGCGTTGAAAAAAATTTAAGGGAGATTTAAGGGAGATGGAAACTAGGCTCCCTTAAGCTTTAAATATATACTATAGTACTGTAACACCCTATACAGCCTTAAAAACAACTATACTTGCATTAAATAAAGCAAAAATAAAATAAGGGAGATAGGGAGATTTTAAGGGAGGAGAATATTTAGCTCCCTTAAGCTTAAAATATATACTATAGTACAGTTACACCCTATACAGCATTAGAAACAACAAAAATTGACTATACACTGCAAAAAAATTTAAGGGAGATTTAAGGGAGATGGAAACTAGGCCCCCTTAAGCTTAAAATATATACTATAATACAGCTACACCCTATACAGTATTAAAAACAACAGAAATTGACTATACGCTGCAAAAAAATTTAAGGGAGATTTAAGGGAGATGGAAACTAGGCTCCCTTAAGCTTTAAATATATACTATAGTACAGTTACACCCTATACAGTATTAAAAACAACAAAAATTGACTATGCGTTGCAAAAAAATTTAAGGGAGATTTAAGGGAGATGGAAACTAGGCTCCCTTAAGCTTTAAATATATACTATAGTACTGTAACACCCTGTACAGCCTTAAAACAACTATACTTGCATTAAATAAAGCAAAATTAAAATAAGGGAGATAGGGGGATTTTAAGGGAGGAGAATATTTAGCTCCCTTAAGCTTAAAATATATACTATAGTACTGTAACACCCTGTACATCCTTAAAACAACTATACTTGCATGAAATAAAGCAAAATTAAAATAAGGGAGATAGGGGGATTTTAAGGGAGGAGAATATTTAGCTCCCTTAAGCTTAAAATATATACTATAGTACTGTAACACCCTGTACATCCTTAAAAACAACTATACTTGCATGAAATAAAGCAAAATTAAAATAAGGGAGATAGGGGGATTTTAAGGGAGGAGAATATTTAGCTCCCTTAAGCTTAAAATATATACTATAGTACTGTAACACCCTGTACAGCCTTAAAAACAACTATACTTGCATTAAATAAAGCAAAATTAAAATAAGGGAGATAGGGGGATTTTAAGGGAGGAGAATATTTAGCTCCCTTAAGCTTAAAATATATACTATAGTACTGTAACACCCTGTACATCCTTAAAAACAACTATACTTGCATGAAATAAGGCAAAATTAAAATAAGGGAGATAGGGAGATTTTAAGGGAGGAGAATATTTAGCTCCCTTAAGCTTAAAATATATACTATAGTACTGTAACACCCTGTACATCCTTAAAAACAACTATACTTGCATGAAATAAAGCAAAATTAAAATAAGGGAGATAGGGGGATTTTAAGGGAGGAGAATATTTAGCTCCCTTAAGCTTAAAATATATACTATAGTACTGTAACACCCTGTACATCCTTAAAAACAACTATACTTGCATGAAATAAAGCAAAATTAAAATAAGGGAGATAGGGGGATTTTAAGGGAGGAGAATATTTAGCTCCCTTAAGCTTAAAATATATACTATAGTACTGTAACACCCTGTACATCCTTAAAAACAACTATACTTGCATTAAATAAAGCAAAATTAAAATAAGGGAGATAGGGGGATTTTAAGGGAGGAGAATATTTAGCTCCCTTAAGCTTAAAATATATACTATAGTACTGTAACACCCTGTACATCCTTAAAAACAACTATACTTGCATGAAATAAGGCAAAATTAAAATAAGGGAGATAGGGGGATTTTAAGGGAGGAGAATATTTAGCTCCCTTAAGCTTAAAATATATACTATAGTACTGTAACACCCTGTACAGCCTTAAAAACAACTATACTTGCATTAAATAAAGCAAAATTAAAATAAGGGAGATAGGGGGATTTTAAGGGAGGAGAATATTTAGCTCCCTTAAGCTTAAAATATATACTATAGTACTGTAACACCCTGTACAGCCTTAAAAACAACTATACTTGCATTAAATAAAGCAAAATTAAAATAAGGGAGATAGGGGGATTTTAAGGGAGGAGAATATTTAGCTCCCTCAAGGAGAGAGAGAGAGAGAGAGAGAGAGAGAGAGAGAGAGAGAGAGAGAGAGAGAGAGAGAGAGAGAGAGAGAGAGAGAGAGAGAGAGAGAGAGAGAGATTTACTCTCATTTTCTTTTTTCTCCCTCCTTTTTTTGACACCTTTCAATACGCATCGTGAGATGAAAAAAAATATATACGATGACACACAAACGGACAAATCAGTTCGACTTTGACCATCGTTCGGATCCCAACAATTGTTTACTCACTTGCGACAGATGTACATACGTGTACGCATTTTACAATACCCTGAGATGTGTTGCCCATGTAGATACAATACGCGTTCAGCTGTTCATCTATACGCAAGGGAAATACGCGCTACAAGTTACAAAGTATTTACAATATGGTAGACGTATGTGTACGCTTATGCGCCCAAGTCATGTGAACCTCCCAAATAAAACCTCCTTCTCCCTACAACACATGAAAGGAGGACAAAATGATAAAAAAAAAAAAAAATAAATAAAACAAATAAAAAAATAAAAAATAAAAAAACAGATGCACAACATGCATGTACAAATATCCCAGTGCTGGTTTCTTTAATTTTAAGAAAGAAGAAGAAAATTCTCAAATTTCTTTCCCTTCTCCGCACACGAACAAACACACGTCCGTGTGTGTTTAAGGAGAGGGAGAGAAGAAGGGAAAAAATTTATATGGATACGAGGTATCTTTAAAGAATGTATACGTAAAAACACACGCACACACGAATGTACTACTCCTAAATACAAAGTACTTTTACAAATGTATACGTAAAAGGACATACGCACACACTCACACAAAACTCAGGTCGCTTGTTGATGAAAGTGTTTACATACGCATGACAGACGCACATGTATTCTTTCTTACCATACATGAGAAAAAAAGACTACATGTAATAAAAATTGAACGCGGTTTGTCCTTTTAAATTTTTTAAAGGAAAAAACAACAATTCTCTTTTCTTCGTGGTCGTAAAAGAAAAGAAAATGATGTACACGCTTCATTTCAGTAAGATATTTTATGAGTGTATGTGTAAATAAACATGCACAAGCACTCCCGCACAAACGTACACACGAATGTACAAACTACTAAATACAAGGAAATAAAGTCATTTATTTTCCCTTCCCCCAAAGAAACGTGAAAAAGGGATTCTATTAATTGTACATACAAATTCCCTTACCCCCTATCTTGAAGAGGGGGAGGGGGGTATGCTTGTTTTTATTTAATTTTATATCGAAGGACCCTTTTAAATATAAACGAATGTTAATAAGCTTGAGGAAAAAAAATCCGGTTCTAATGAGACCAATTTAATGACGCGCGAATTTGCGGAACTCTATTTAGGGGGTTCGGTTCACCCCCCTTCCTTCGAAAGCTCTGGTTCCTTTTCGCGAGTTATTATCCCACTCTCTCTCTTCTACTTTAAAGAGAGAGAGTAGCCAAATTTTAAGTTGTATTCAAAGATAAAAACAAGTGTCTTTCTTTCTCCACATGACCGATCTACGAGTGGGTTAGGAGAAGAAAAACCCCCAATGGGGGTTTGAAAATCCTCCGCTGCCCCGAAAGGGGTTCGCGTGCTGAAACCCCTCCCGAACGCCCCCTAGGAGGGGAGTCCTTGCAGATAGGAAGGAAGTCTGAGAATCATACTAGAGAGAATAACAAGTTGTGAAATGTAGAGGAATAAATTGTTAGT
>SEYY01022054.1:62500-65000 GCA_009176605.1 Armadillidium nasatum | reverse complement strand
GTTTATATGTGTTTCTTTCTATCTATCTGTCTTTCTATTAATCTATCTATCTGTTTCATCTATCTATCTATTTTTTTTTTTTTTTTTTTTTTTTTACACATCACCACCACTCACGGGCAAAGCCCTATTCAAGGAGGGGGTGTTAAAAGAATAAAAATGAAAGTAAATAGAGTACACAATCCAGAAAATAAAAACCACCCCTACAGTACCCACCTAACGCAAATTTCGCTGGTGGGCGCAGACGCGGGCTTTAAAGAAATTGAGATTAAATGCAGAGGGAAATACAGAAGATGGAAGAGAGTTCCACAAGACAGAGGTGGCAGGAAAGAAAGAGGCACCACAGCGGACAAGCCTGGAGTTGCCTATGTCCACGCAAAATTGATGCGCGGACATTGCACCCCTTGTGCTGCAAGGACGCCGTAAAGGTGGAGGTACACGGGTGGATAGTTCCCTCGAGTATTTGCCACTGTAGTACCTATAGAAAAGTGACAAGGCACCAACATCACGTCGCAAAGATAAAGAATTAAGAGAATTAGAAAGAGTGGGACAGTTTATAAGTCTATATTTATCTATATGTTTCTTTCTTTCTATCTATCTATCTATGTGTGTTTCAATCTATTTCTATATATCTATCTGTGTTCTTATCAATCTATCTGTCTGTATATCTATTAACTTTTGTCTATCCGTCTATCTGTATGTCTACTTGGGTCTGTCTCCATGTCTGTTTCTCTCTCTGTTTCTCTCTCTCTCTCTCTCTCTCTCTCTCTCTCTCATTTTTCAGCACGCACATATATTATATATATATATATATATATATATATATATATATATATATATATATATATATATATATATATATATATATATATATATATATATATATATATATATATATATATATAAGCTACAAAGAGCATGACTAAACATAAAATTTTCATATGAATATTTAAAAAGCTATTAACAATAGTCTGAGAAAGAAAGCCATATTAGAATTAATATTTAATTATTACATTCTTTTTCTAATCTTTCTCTATATTTTCTTTTTCTTCTTTCTCTTTTTCATTTTCTATTATCATGTAGTTGTAATTTGATATCGACTCTATTAATTGTAGAGTACGAGTAACAACTTTTTTCTGTAAATTTTAATTTGAATATTAAGAATTTTTTATTTTATTTTTTTTAAAAAAAAAATTTTAAAAAAAAAAAAATAAAATAATAAATAATAAAATAAATATATATATATATATATATATATATATATATATATATATATATATATATATATATATATATATATATATATATATATATATATATATATATATATATATATATATATATATATATATATATATATATTAGAGATGGAACGAATATTAATTTTTTATATTCGAGAATTCGAATACGAAAATGAATACGAATTTTTTTTTTTTTTTTTTTTTTTTTAAATATTCGCGAATAAGAATATTATGAAACCCATTCTTCTTATTCTATCTTCAACATAAATATTAGATGTCTTTAAGTTATAATATAATATTGAACCAATATTATTTCTTATAAAAGTATGACCATAGAATTAACAACGTTTCACGGATGCGGGACATGGATCAACTCTTACACTGCATCCCACCAACCTCTTACATTAACCACCGCCCTTGAGAAAGGAGGTTTTAAAACTTCAATATTCAAACCCTAAAATTGATAAGTTTTATTTGAGAAACAATTACTTTTCTACTCGTTTCGCTTCGAGTCTGGAGCAGTTTCTATAAAAAATAAGACCAACAACGCTTAAAAGACGCTCGCTTGCAACACTTGAGAGGGGGCAAGCATGTCTACCGTGGCTCAAACGGTAGATTGATTGACTTACGTGCTTGAGAGCTCCGGTTCGATCCCACTTGGGATTCTAGGTATATACTACCTAGAAAAGTTCCTCTCCTCGAATGGCCATGAGATTTGAACTTTTTATTATAAAAAAAAATATATGACCTTGCTAATACAGCAATATTAGGATATTTATTCATACGATTTTTCCACCATTCAAGTGGATTATCCATAGGTATTCTTTCTTTTCATCTAGATACATCCCAATGTTTTTTTCTTCTAGATACATCTTAATATTCTCTTTTCATTTAGATACATCTCAATGTTTTTTCATCTAGAAACATCTCAATGTTTTTTCATCTAGAAACATCTCTATATTTGTTTTATCTAGATACATCTCAATATTTTTTCCATCTAGATATATCTTAACTCCAACTCATGTTTTTTTCATCTAGATACATCTTATTTTTTTTTCATCTAGATACATCTTTTTTTTTTTTCATCTAGATACATCTTAATGTTTTTTGTAATTTCCTGAGAAACATATTCTTTTACGTCATCACTATTAGAAGAAATAATATTGTTTATGGTTTCTGATAAAATATTCCTTTTGTATTCGGATAAAAATTTCGAATACGAATATGAATAATTAAAATATGCGAATATTCTCGAAAATATC
>SEYY01022054.1:45000-47500 GCA_009176605.1 Armadillidium nasatum | reverse complement strand
GATTACAATTATAGTTTTTATTACAGTTATTACTTTTATTCTTACTATTATTTTATTATTATTATAATTATAGCTATATTATTATTATTATTATTATTATTATTATCATCATTAATATTAATAATAATAATAATAATAATAATAGTAATAATAATAATAATAATAATAATAATAATAATAATAATAATAATAATAATAATAATAATAATAATAATAATAATAATAATAATAATATATAATAATAATAATAATAATAATAATAATAATAATAATAATAATAATAATAATAATAATAATAACAGTTATCATAACCTTTAGAGTTGAGTGTAAAATTTTTTTATGACCTTTTGTCCATCCGATTAATTCAAGGATTACTTATTGTTTATTTAATCTTTTGAAATTAAATTTATTTATTTATTTTTATTTATTTATTATTTATTTATTTATTTATTTATTTATTTTATTATTCATTTATTGTTTAATTCGTTTAAATTTTTTTTTCCTATTGATTACTGTTTTTGATAATTGTTCAATATTTATTGTTGTTTTTGTTAATAATAATAATAATAATAATAATAATAATAATAATAATAATAATAATAATAATAATAATAATGACGAATAATAATAATAATAAATAATAAAAATAATAATAACAATAATAATAATAATAATAATAATAAAATAAATAATAATAATAATAATAAATAATAATAACATTCCTTTATTATTAAAATAAAAAAAAATTATATTAAATATTTTATTTATTTTTTATTTTTTTTATTTCTCAACTTTTATAATTTAATTTACATTAAAAAAAAAAAAAGAAGAAAATTTGATTTAAATATGATGGCTTAATTTTAATTTAATTTTCTATTTTCATTCGAGTGCATACGAAATCGCTTTTAAAAATCAAACTTTGCTCCACTACCCAGACAGACATTGTGAAAAAGAGTTCAATGACTCGAGACCCATTCAACCATGCTCTTCCTTCTTTGTTTCTTCTTTTCTTTTCAGTTATTTCTCTTCTCTTTCTTACTGTTATTTCTCTTCTCTTTCTTTCTGATTCTCTTTCTTCTTTTTCTTACTGTTGACTCTCCTCTCTTTTTTTTAGTTCTTCTCTTTCTTACTATTTTGTTACTCTTCCTTCTTTGTTTCATCTTTTCTTTTCATTTATTTCTTCTCTTTCTTACTGTTATCTATCCTATCTTTCTTTCTTCTTCTTTCTTCTCTTTCTTCTTTCTCTCTCCTCTCTCTCTCTTTCTTTCTGTTTCTCTATCTTACTATTTTGTTACTCTTCCTTCTTTGTTTCTTATTTTCTTTTCAGTTATTTCTTCTCTTTCTTACTGTTATCTATCATCTCTTTCTTTCTGATTCTTTCTTCTCTTTTTTACTGCTGTCTCTCCTCTCTTTCTTACTCTTTTGTTACTCTTCCTTCTTTGTTTCTTCTTTTCTTTTCAGTTATTTTTTCTCTTTCTTACTGTTATCTATCCTCTCTTTCTTTCTGCTTCTTTCTTCTCTTTCTTACTGCTGTCTCTCCTCTCTTTCTTTCAGTTCTTCTCTTTCTTACTATTTTGTTACTCTTCCTTCTTTGTTTCTTCTTTCTTTTCATTTCTTTCTTCTCTTTCCTACTGTTATCTCTCCTCTCTTTCTTTCTTTTTATTTCTTCTTTCTTACTATTTTGTTACTCTTCTCTCTTTGTTTCTTCTTTTTTTTCATTTATTTCTTCTCCTTTTACTGTTATCTCTATTCTTTCTGTATTTCTTTCTGTTTCTCTATATTACTTTCTTTTACTGTTATCACTACTCTCTCTCCCTTTCTTTCTGTTTATCTTTATTTCTTCTCTATTTTTTCTTCTTTGCTTCTTGTTTTCTTTTCTTTTATTTCTTCTCTTTCTTACTATTACCTCTCTTCTCTCTGTTTTTCTTTATTTTATAAATTTTTTGTTTCTTTTCTTTTATTTCTTCTCTTTCTTACCGTTATCTCAACTCTGTTTTTCTTTCTTTCTTCTCTTTATCTCTTGTTTCTTTTCTTTTATTTCTTCTCTTACTTGCTATTATCTTCGTTAACGATCTCTTTTCAATTTCTGTTTTTGTTTCTCTCTCTCTCGTATTCTCTTGTTTCTTTTATTTTTCTTTCTTACTATTTTCACTCTTGTTCTCTTCTCTTTCTTTATTTCTGTCTCTTGTTTCTTCTCTTTTATTTCTTCTTTCTTGCTTTTACCATCCACGTACACGATCTCTTATCTGTCTCTCTTTCTTTTTTGTTTCTCTTTTTTCTTTTCTTATTTTCTTCTTGTTATTACTACTGTTCTCGTTCACGATCTCTTCTCTCCATCTCTCTGTTTCTCTTTCGCTTTCTCTTTTGTTTCTATTCTTCTTTTTCTTTTCACACTCTCTGTTTCCGTTTCTCTTTCTTTCTCTTCTTTTTTCATACTAGCCCTATTCTTGTTCAAGATCTCTTCTCTCTATCTACTTATATTTCTCTTTCTATTTTTCTG
>SEYY01022054.1:30000-35000 GCA_009176605.1 Armadillidium nasatum | reverse complement strand
CTATCCTAAATTCTTCGACTATTTAAACTCCAAAATAGAGCACATTCTCTCTTCTTCTTCCTTTCTCTGAAATCATCATATTAGGTGATTTCAATGTTCACCACCGCCAATGGCTTTCTTCTAGTTCTCATGATACAGCTGGTGAACTGCCTCCTTTTCGCTATCCAAAACGACCTTGAGCAGTTGGTGCAGCTCCCTACCGTATCCCTGATCGTCTTGGAGATGAACCCAACATTCTAGACCTTTTCCTAACTTCTAATCCTTCTCCTTATACTGTTAAACTCTTTCCTCCTCTGGGTTCCTCCGATCACCTTCTTATCTCTGTATCCTCTCCTATCTCTTCAAGTCTTCCGCAAGAAAGGACCCCCTTCTCGGCGAGGAAACGTTTGTGGCACTTCGGTGCCGCAAGCTGGTCGGACTTGCGGTCGTACTTCTTTGATTTCCCGTGGAATGATTATTGCTTCCGTGGGAGGGGTCCCTCGGAGTGTGCAGAACGCATTACCGAGGTGATTCTCTCTGGCATGGAGGCATACATTCCATATTCTTTCCCTTCTACTAAACCTAATAAACCTTGGTTTAACTCTGCTTGTTCTCGTGCTATCCGCCGCAGGGATGCTGCCTTCAGGGATTACCGTCGTCTTCAAACTCCTGAAACTCACGCTACTTATATTTCATCCCGGAATCGTGCAAAATCTATTCCTTCGTAACACTAAAAACTCTTTCTCCGTAGAAAATGCAATAATCTTTCTGGTTCCTCTTCTTCACGTTCTTTCTGGCATTTTGCAAAAAATGTCAACTCTAACTTTGCTTCTTCCTCTTTCCCTCCTTTAATATCTTCCGACGGCACAACTGCTGTTTTACCTTCTTCTAAAGCTGAACTCTTTGCTCAAACTTTTGCCTCTAATTCAACCTTAGACGATTCCGGAGCTATTCCTCCTCCTTCAACCCCCTCTAACTCATTTATGCCTAAAATTGTAATTTCTTCTAAAGATGTCATTTCTGCTCTCTCTGAGCTTAATACTAAGAAGGCGTACGGTCCTGATGGTATTCCTCCTGTGGTTCTCAAAACTTGTGCTTCCGAGCTTGCACCCTGCCTTGGTAAACTATTTCGTCTTTGTCTTTCTACTTCAACCTTCCCTTCTTGCTGGAAACGTGCGCTCATTCAGCCTGTGCCGAAGAAGGGGGACCCCTCTCAACCCTCTAACTACCGTCCTATTTCTTTGACCTCCGTTCTCTCTAAAGTTTTCGAATCTATCCTTAACAGGAAGATTTGGAAACATCTCAATTCTTCTAATCTTATCTCTGATCGCCAGTATGGCTTTCGTAAAGAAACGCTCTACTGGTGATCTTCTTTCCCTTCTCTCTGACTCTTGGTCCTCCGCTCTTCGGCATTTCGGTGAATCTTTTGCTGTCGCGCTGGACATATCGAAAGCCTTCGATAGAGTCTGGCACAAAGCTTTGATTTCTAAACTTCCCTCTTTCGGAATCTATCCTTCTCTCTGTGATCTTCTCGCTAATTTCCTTTCCGGTCGTTCTATAGCAGCTGTTGTAGACGGCCACCGTTCTTCCTTTAAATCTATTAATAGTGGTGTTCCTCAGGGTTCTGTCCTATCACCAACACTTTTTCTACTTTCATTAATGACCTTCTCTCTATTACCTCATCTCCTATCCACTCCTATGCTGATGACTCCACCCTTCATTATTCCTTCCATTTTGAAAAACGTCCCACCCAACAGCAGTTAATAGACTCGAGAAGGGTAGCCTTGGAACAACTAACCTCTGATCTTTCCCGTATTTCAAATTGGGGCAGAGAAAACATGGTTGTTTTCAATGCCTCAAAAACTCAGTTCCTCCATCTCTCCACTCGACACAATCTTCCACACAACTATGATATCTTCTTCGAAAACACACAACTCAAGCCTTCATCTGTCCTTAATATTCTTGGTGTTTCTTTTTCTCGTGATCTTTCTTGGAAAGATCACATTACTTCTCTTTCTAAACAAGCTTCTAAGAGGTTGGGTGTTCTGAGGCGCCTTCAGAATTTACTTCACGCCACCCCAGTTGCTTGCTCTGTATAGGGGTGTTGTTCGTCCCTGTATGGAGTATGCTTCGCACATCTGGGGTGGTTCCACACATACAGCTCTCTTAGAGAAGGTGGAGTCAAGGGCATTTCGTCTCATCAACTCTCCTACTCTTACTAACTCTCTTCAATCTCTTTCTGCCCGTCGAATTGTTGCGTCACTCTCTCTTTACTATCGCTATTACAACAGACACTGCTCTTCTGAACTCTCTCGTTGCATACCTCCTCCATTGAGAAGAGCTCGTGCGACACGAACTTTCTACACATTCTCATCCTTTCTCTGTCCAACTCTCCGATCCCAGACTTAACCGCTATGCTCAATCTTACATATACTCTACTGGTAAAGTCTGGAACACACTCCCTTCATCTGTTTTCCCAACTTCCTTTGACTTGCATACTTTCAAACGCCGTGTGTCTGGACACGTCGGCCACCATCGACCATGATTATAGACCTTTCCCAACTCCGGTGGAATTTGGTAGGCCTCTGGCCTTTGCCCACCGGAGGAGACATAAAAAAAAAATATATATATATATAAATAATTTTATTTTACCTCTGGTGTGCAAAAGCCAGAGACCTACCAAATTTCCACCAGAGAAAGGAGCAAATCGGGATCCTGGTCAAATTAAAGGACGACAGGTCCTGAGACACGGCGCTTGAAGGTGTGTAAGTCAAGAAAATCGAGAAAATAGATAAATGGAGTGTGTTCTAGACTTTACCAGTAGTGTACATGTAAGATTGAGCATAGCGGTTAAGTCTTGGGTCAGAGAGTTAAACAGAGAAAAGATGAGACTATGTAGAAAGATGTGTCGCACGATCTCTTCTCAAAGGAGGAGGTATGCGACGAGAGAGTTCGGAAGAGCAGTGTCCGTTGTAATACCGATATTAAAGAGAAAGTAACGCAACAATTTGACGGGCAGAAAGAGATTGGAGAGAATTAGTGAGAGTAGGAGAGTTCATAAGACGAAACTCTCTCTCTCTCTCTCTCTCTCTCTCTCTCTCTCTATATATATATATATATATATATATATATATATATATATATATATATATATATATATATATATATATATATATATATATATATATATATATATATATATATATATATATATTAGTGAAATCTTTCAACTTTCATAATTTGCTGGCATATCCCAATAAACTGTGTTCAGTTTTGGAAAGTTTTTGATTTCCTGGTTCCAAATGTATAAGGTCATGCGACTCCGTTTTTGGGTCCGATTTCTGAAGATCAGGCTTATAGAACCGGGTCTAATTCAGAATGAACCTCCAGAACTTGTCATACTCGACACCGAAACCGGTTCCAGACCACCAGTTTTCGAAAACTAATATTAATATTACTAACAGTAAGTCAGTTATTAGATTATGTATTTCAACCTAACCTAACTAACTTAACCTAACCTGACCTAGCCTAACCAAACCTAACCTAACATATTGGTTTGAAAAAATGAATAGAGGCAACCTGAATGTGTTAGGAAAGACTGTGTTTAATAAATGTTTATATAGTAAGGATATTCTCAAAAGTCCTACTATTATATTAGAGCCGTGGAATTGCCATAGAAATCTAGGAACTTCCAAGTATCATTTAATAGTTCATTAGTTTTCTATGAAGGTTCCTTGATCGGTATATCCTTTCCTTGCGAACTCCTTCAATCAAGGAAAAGGATATTCCGGTCTAGGAACTCCCAAAGGAAAACTGACATAAATATTAAAAGATCTCTCACGGGAATGCCATACTCCTCAAGGTCCTCAAGATCCTCGAGGTCTTCAATGTTAAGGAACTTGCAAAGAAAACTACAGAATAATACTAAAGATCTAAAAGAAACACTTCATCAGAGAGATTTATGTTACATTATTTGATAGATTCTAAAATAGAAATAGATAATTCATATCATAAGACTAAGATAATATTTATGAATGTATTTACTTTTGTAGAAGAGTAAATACATTCTTTAAATACATTCTTTAAATGCATCTTTCTGACAGTCAGCATATACTGTAAACCAACTATTATGTAACTCAAATATTTGATTCCTTACACACTTATGAAGAACATTACATTGCTACAATTATATATATATATATATATATATATAATATATATATATATATATATATATATATTATATATATATATATATATATATATTATATATATATATATATATATATATATATAATATATATATATATATATATATATATACAAAATCACGTAAACTTTTGTCTACAAATAGAAGAGGAAAAAAAAAGTTAACACAAATTTGTCTATCTTGTTAGTGATCTCTAGCATCGCAATAGGAAAAAAAAAAAAAAAAAAAAATAGAAGAAAAAAGTTTCGTTTTCCTTTTCCGTTTTTTTTTATTTTTTTTTTTTTTTATTTTTTTATTTTATTTTATTTATTTATTTATTTTTTTATTTATTTTTTTTTTTCATTTTTTAGTTGCTTTTCTTTTCTTCTTTTAAATTACTTTTGGATAACGTGACTGAGGAATGTATCACTATTTGTGATACAGTAACAATCTCGAAAGGAAAACAGATTATGTAATTTCAACTTTTTACTCTGTATATATATATATATATATATATAATATATATATATATATATATATATATATATATATATAATATATATATATATATATATATATATATATATATATATATATATATATATATATATAAAGGTAACTCAAGTGAGTTTCAAGAGACCTAATAAGGAAGACTATCATGTTTAAGGAAATTTCAAGGAAAATTTCAAATTTCAAAGAGTATGACCAAATATTAAAATAAGACTCGTACGAATTATTTTGAAATTTAATAAAAACTATTCCCAAATATTAATATGAAGCTCGTACGATTTATTTTGAAATTTAATAAAAAGTTATTCCCAAATATTAAAAT
>SEYY01022054.1:7500-12500 GCA_009176605.1 Armadillidium nasatum | reverse complement strand
ATTTTAGCATACGAAAATGCTTAAATTGTTCGAAAATAAATCCAAAAAGGGAAAAAAAATGGAAAGAAAGATATAAATAAAGGAAAAAAGGAAGGAAAAATTAATAAAATTAATAAAATTCGAAAATAAATCCAAAAAGGAAAAAAAATGGAAAGAAAGATATAAATATAGGAAAAAAGGAAGAAAAATTAATAAAAAATAAGAAAATTCGAAAATAAATCCAAAAAGGAACAGTGAAAAAAAAAAAAAATGGAAAGAAAGATATAAATAAAGGAAAAAGGAAGGAAAATTAATAGAGAGAATTGTTGGAAAATGGATTAAATAGTGAGAAATAAAGGACAAACGTAATTTTATTGGAATGGGAAAGAAATAAGATAAAAATATAATGTAAAAATGCAGAAATGAAGAAACAAAAGAACAATACAAAAAGCTTTAACTTAAATATTGCCATATATATATATATATATATATATATATATATATATATATATATATATAATATATATATATATATATATATATATATATATATATTATATAATAATTATAGGAATGTGAAAACTTTCTGCAGTCGACACCACCCTGCATCATGGGGATTTGGTGCAGTGTATAATATATATATATATATATATATAAATAAAGCTAAACTGCATTGGTTACTTAGACAACCAAAATTTCGCACCTGAAAATTAAGCAAAATATATCATTTTGTAACTACAATGACATGTGCGTAATATGGTGAATAAAAACAGTTTGTTTCATGTCAGTCATAATTTCTAAATTAAAATCACCGACCAATCCATAGTAGGAACTTATTTGTTGAAATATTAGTCAATACCTCAACTTACCTCACTAATCTTATTACGCATGCTAGTCACGAGTGAGTAAAAATGAACCTAAAATTTTTAATTTGTTTATGAAGAAATAGAGAAATATAATTTAAATCAGTCAGTGTGTCAATCTTTAATGCAAGAAATTCTATTATGCATAAAATTTTCAGACGATGTTCGATTTTTGCGGCTTTGTTCGGCAACAGAAGACTTAAATAGTAGTGTTCATTGACTGACAAACAACGTTCCAGAATTTCCTCTCCATTTAGTTTGACTTGAACTCTTGTTTAAACGGTAATAAAACTTCTGATGTATTAACTGGTGTAGACCTACTGCATTCCATCAAAGAAAAAACTCCAAATACATGTTTGAATTTCGTGCTAACGTGTCCTTATACAAAACGTTTGAAGGTATGCAAGTCAAAAGAACTTAATAAAGCAGATAAAGGAAGTGTGTTTCTAGACTTTACCAATGCAGTTCATATAAGAGTGAGCATAGCGGTTAAATATGAGATAAGAGAGTTGGACAGAGAAAGTATAAGACTGTTGGAAAGACGTGTAGCACGAGTCTTTTTTTTCAAAAGAGGAGATATGCGACTGGAGGATTCAGAAGAGCAGCACCGTTGTGATAGCGATAGTACTAAGAGAGTGACGCAACAATTGAGAGAAGAGAGAGAGAGAGAGAGAGAGAGAGAGAGAGAGAGAGAGAGAGAGAGAGAGAGAGAGAGTGAGTTAGAACTAAAGAGTTAAAATGATAATCCCTAGATTCCACCCTTCCATGAGAAAGTTTTATAAGTAGAACCACACATATGTGAGAAATATACAAACTCCATCCAAAAGCGAATGACATCCTTATAAAGAACAAGAATTTTGGGTGAAGAAATTTTGAACTTGGTTTAAAACACCTCATTTTTTTTTCTTTTGTATTAACTGAACTGAGGAAAGTGACAATAAAAAATGGAATGTTCAAAATGTTTCTTAAATTTCTGTTTTGAAGTTTGTTTTAAACAGTATGTTCGTATGTTCATTATGTATGTTAATTTTGACCGTATGTTTTCAAATAGGTAATAAGACTTTTTAATATTTCTTTATAAAATTATTTTATTATCATTATAAAGAAAAAAATAAAAATAAAAAATAAAAATCCTTTTTGTGAATTTTTTTGATTAATTTTCTAAGTTTATCCCCAAAAAATTAATAATCCTAATATATATATATATATATATATATATATATATATATATATATATATATATATATATATATATATATATATATATATATATATATATATATATATATATATATATATATATATATATATATAATATTATAAATACATATTTAAAAGTAAAACATAAGTTTAAATTAATAAAAAATTCAAAAAAAAAAAAAAAAAAAAAAAAAAAAAAATTAAAAAAAAAAAAAAAAAAAAAAAAAAAAAAAAAAAAATTTAGTTGGCAGAGAAAAATGAAAGATCAAAAAGATGAAGTACTAAAAAAGAAGGAAGAATAAAGCCAAATTTTCAAAACGGTGGAAAGTTAAGGGGGAAAAATAATCTACTTTTAAGGTAAAGAATAAAAGTAAATGGGGGGAAGGGGAATAAAAAAGGGGGGGGATAGTGATCTACTTTTAGGATAAAAAAAAGAAGAAGAAAAAAAAAAATGTAAACCAAAAAAAAGGTTAAAAAGTGATCTACTTTTGGCGTCCGAAGAAAGGTTGGTTTTGCGTATGTGGAAAAATAAGAATTTCAAATAAGAATGCTTTTTAAAATTAGTTTTTATTTGCAAAACGTTTTTCTATATAGATATTATAATATATATATATATATATATATATAATATATATATATATTATATATATATATATATATATATATATATATATATATATATATATATATATATATATATATATATATATATATATATATATATATATATATATATATTGGAAATCGTATATCACAATGGTTGCTAAGACGACCTCTAAGAAATTGGGAATACTGTTCAGGTTGCGAGAATTTTTCACTTTTGAGCAGTTACTTTAATTATATAAAGGTCTTATTCGCCCTTGAATGGAGTACTGTTCTCACATTTGGGTGCCCCGGTTCCCCTCTCTTCTGGATAGGGTTGAGTGTAAAGCTAAAAGATTAATAAATTGTCCTCTACTTTCAAAGCCTCTTGACCCTCTCTCTCTGCGACGTGACATTAGCACACTATCTCTTTTCTACAGGTACTACAATGACAGGTGGTCGAGGGAATTGGCCTTTCGCATTCCACCACCATTGCGTCGCCATCATTGGACAAGGGGTGCCCTGCTTTCTTACGAATTTTGTGTGGATGCTGGAAACCCCAGACTTGTCCATTGTGGTGCCTCCTTCTTTCCAGCCACCTCTGTTCTATGGAGCTCCCTACCATCATCTATTTTTCCACCTGAATTTAATCTTCCTCTCTTCAAGGCTTCAGTCTGTGCCCACCTGAGAGGTGTGCGTTAGGTTCGAGCTGTGTGGGTTCTGTTCTTCCTTTTTCTTTTATAAGCCTCCTCCTTGAAAAGGGCTCTGCCAGTGAGTGGTGATGATATGTATATCTATCGATTAATCGATATCGAATTATTGTGTCGACGATTTGGACGAGTTGTAAAAAAAAAATGTTGTCGGTCCTTTGACCACACCAAAACAAGTTGTCGACGTTTTTTGGACGAGTGACAAAATTTTGTTAATGGCGTGTCGGCCTTTTAACCTGTCAACGACGTTTTAGGGTAATCTCGCAATAATGAACATTCCTCATATTTAATGCCGGTAACTTTGAGATTAAATATTTTATTCCAAAAATAAAAAAGTAAAAAAATATATACTTACTTACTTAATAAATTATTTTAATAATACGTAATTTAAACAACGAATTATTAAGTTGCACTCGAACTGTGAGGTTTAATCTAATTCCTTAGAAACTACAAGGCATCCGGACAATTACGGCAAGAGTATCTACAAGCTATCTGGGCAATAACGACATGATCAGCAAAGACATCAGGAGAAAGCAGCTAGAAGGTATTTGAGATTTAGTAATTTAAATCATCTTAAAAAAAAATTGATTTAAATAGTGATAAAAATACCTTTTAAAGGTATGTTCAAGGCTTAAAGATTGCATTCAACTCTCCATATATAAACGCCTTCGCTTTTGAAAATTAAAGCGATGAACAAAATCATGACAGTCCACCGTCTAATGCTCTCATACCTTGAATTTTTAGTTATGATTTTCCATGATATAAAGTTATAAATATATATTAATAATAAGTAATACACGTAAGGAAAAACTCCTAAAAATATAATTAAAATACACTTTCAAATTAGAAATGTGAGCAAAAGCTTCATTTTTTCGAAGCACAACCATAGAAATGAAGTTTTAACAAATCTATCCTCTTGCAGTTTTGGTTTCCTAACGATACAATTTCTTTATGGTGTTTTAATGGTTCTAAAGGTTAAACCTACAACGTGTAATGTCTATACTCTAGAAGGTGTCTTCCTGCAGTTTCCTCGTTCTGGCATGGAACGGCGGGGAAACTGTAAATTGGTTTGTTTTCCCCAAGTTCACACAATGAGGATCACGAATAGACGTATATGGAACAGATTTCCCAGGTTACATCTCAGTGGAGATAAAGCACATCTTTCCCCACGAGAAAACGTCATGTAGCATGCGGCATATTTAAAGGCAAGTTTAAATGACTATAGTCCTTATGATTTGAATACCTCCAGACAAAATGTTAGGCAATTTTACGTTCATTGAAATAAACAAAAGATTAAATAAAGCATTAAACTAACTCAAAGCTTACGGAAATATTTTTTTTGCATAATAAGTAATTGATTCTTTTGAAACTTGTATATTTTGAAAAAGTGCAAAGATTTGGGGCAACTGGAAGATTATGTTTTGTGGAGATCATACAAGATTCATGATTATTCATTCAGACAATGACGCAATGCAAAGGTGAAAAATTATTTTTTTTTTCTTCAAAAGTTTCGTCCTTTTTACCAAAATTCAGTTTTGATTGTAAGTTATAAACTACATTTACATTTTGAGTGCAATTTGATAATTGATCGTTCAAATTATTTACACAATTATTACCATAACTTTTCTTAACGCCCAATACCTGTGGAGCTTAATATCTCAATATG
>SEYY01022053.1:65000-67512 GCA_009176605.1 Armadillidium nasatum | reverse complement strand
AGATTTGCCTACGATAAAGATCATATTTGAACTTGGGCGGAATAAAAACTGTCAAGAGAAAAACAGACAGACGAACGCCTTTAAAAATAACGATCGAAAAAGGAAAGAAGGTCAGAGACTGTATTGGGCACAATACATTAGCAATAATAATAATAATAATAATAATAATAATAATAATAATAATAATAATGTTTTGACTGAAAATTGAAGGACAAAGATGCTAATTATAATTTTAGCATAATCATGTTAAAATTAAGTATTTTCACTTATTATTATTATTATAATTATTATTATTATTATTTATTATTATTATTATTATTATTATTATTATTATTATTATTATTATTATTATTATTATTATTATTATTATTATTTAACATACTGAAAATAGAAATTACATGTCACCCATTAACCTGGTTCATGCATTGCTTCAAATTGGAGTTAGTTTGTCGAGTTAATTTCCACTATTTCCATTGGTGTGGTTTCAAGTCTTAAAATAGAACTACTTTTAAACCATACAAAAAATTTTCTCTTTGATAGGTAACAAACTTTGATAGGTACCATACATTGATTGGTAACAAACTTTGATAGGTACCATACATTGATTGGTAACAAGCTTTGATAGGTACCATACTTTGAAAGGTAACAAACTTTGATAGGTACCATACTTTGATAGGTGCCAAACTTTGATAGGTACCATACTTTGAATAGGTAACAAACTTTGATAGGTACCATACTTTGATAGGTAACAAACTTTGATAGGTACCATACTTTGATAGGTAATAAGCTTTGATAGGTACCATGCTTTGAAAGGTAACAAACTTTGATAGGTACCATACTTTGATTGGTAACAAGCTTTGATAGGTACCATGCTTTGATAGGTAACAAGCTTTGATAGGTACCATACTTTAATAGGTGCCAAACTTTCATAGGTACCATGCTTTGATAGGTAACAAACTTTGATAGGTACCATACTTTGATAGGTAACAAGCTTTAGGTACCATACTTTGATAGGTACCTTTGATAGGTAACAGCTTTGATAGGTACCATGCTTTGATAGGTACCATACTTTGATGAGTACCAATACTTTGATAGGCACCATACTTTGATAGGTACCATACTTTGATAGGTTACAAACTTTGATAGGTACCAAACTTTGATAGATACCAAACTTTGAATAGGTACCATACTTTGATAGGTACCAAACTTTGATAGGTACCATACTTTGATAGGTACCAAACTTTGATATACCAAACTTTGATAGGTACCATACTTTGATTGTAACAAACTTTGATAGGTACCATGCTTTGATAGGTAACAAGCTTTAATTGGTACCATACTTTGATATGTAACCATATTTTGATAGGTACCATACTTTGATAGGTACCAAACTTTGATAGGTATCAGGTACCAAAGTTTGATAGGTACTATAATAGGTACTATCAACACAATAAGGTCCAATAATTTTACCCTTCCGCTTTCTCTCAACTTTTACGCTAAATAAATGAACCAAAATCATTCTAATAAAACGGTGAAACATAATATAAATATTTAAAACTTGAATATTGAAACTTATTTACTATATATATATATATATATATATATATATATATATATATATATATATATATATATATATATATATATATATATATATATATATATATATATATATATATATATATATATATATATATATATTATATATATATATATATATATATATATCAAAATCAAAATCAGCCCCAAGCAAAGCAACGCCGCTGATGTACTTATTACACATAAGTGGGCGAAGCTAAGCGCAAGTGGGAATAGCTCACATTCTCCACTCCAATCACTCTTCGTACCCTAAACCTCTCGCTCCCTAGGCGAGTGCTCGTTCGTCTGAGCTATATATATATATATATATATATATATATATATATATATATATATATATATATATATATATATATATATATATATATATATATATATATATATATATATATATATATATATATATATATATATATATATATATATATATATATATATATATATATATATATATATATATATATATATATATATATATATATATATATATATATATATATATATATTTCGATTAAACTTGGGTTGTAAAGGTAATTAAAGGAAGGACCTTGAAAATGAAGAAAAATTTAGGGTCAATTTGAAGAGCATCAATTTGAAGTGAAAAATGGCCACGCAGACAAGTCAAAGGGTATAAAGAGATGCCCAAGATCAGGGAGGGCATAGCATTAACCTAAAAATCATTCTACACTCATATATATATATATATATATATATATATATATATATATATATATATATATATATATATATATATATATATATATATATATATATATATATATATATATATATATATATATATATATATATATATATATATATATATATATATATATATATATATATATATATATATATATATATATATATATATATATATATATATATATATATATATATATATATATATATA
>SEYY01022053.1:0-60000 GCA_009176605.1 Armadillidium nasatum | reverse complement strand
TATGTTAGATTGAGCATAGCAGTTAAGTCTGGGATCAGAGAGTTCGACAGAGAAAGGATGAGACTGTGTAGAAATGCGTGTTGATCAAGCCGTTCTCAATGGAGGAGGTATGCGACGAGAGAGTTCAGAAGAGAAGTGTCCGTTGTAATAGCGATAGTATAGAGAGAGGGACGCAAGTCCTGTTCCTTGGCCTTAGTGGTTTTTTTACGCCACCCCAGTTGCTTGCTCTGTATAGGGGTGTTCGCCCCTTGTATGGAGTACTCCTCTCACATCTGGGGGGTTCCACACATACAGCTATTCTCGAAAAGGTGGAGTCTAGGGCTTTTCGTCTCATCAATTCTCCCGCTCTTACTAACTCTCTCCAATCTCTTTCTTCCCGTCGAATTGTTGCATAACTTTCTCTATACTATCGCTATTACAACGGACATTGCTCTTCTGAACTCTCATGTCGCCTACCTCCTCCACTGAGAAGTGCTCGTGCAACACGACTTTCTACACAGTCTCCTCCTTTCTCTGTCCAACTCTCCGATCCCAGACTTAACCGCTATGCTCAGTCTTACATGTACTCTACTGGTAAAATCTGGAACACACTCCCTTTATCTATTTTCCCAACTTCCTTTGACTTGCGCACTTTTGAACTCCGTGTATCGGGTCACGTTTACCATTAGCGACCAGATTCAGAACGTTCCCCAACTCTGGTGGAATTTGGTAGGCCTCCGGCCTTTGCCCACCAGAGGAGACAAAAAAAACTGTGACAGAAGAAATTTTAGGGTAAGGAGAAGGTCGAGAAGCAGGATTAAGTGCATATGAGGCAGCAAGTGGTAGTGCAAATGAAGCTGACGGAGGTGCGGATGAAGAAACGGGTGGTTGTGAAAAATGAAACAGCTTGTGGAGATAAAGACGAATTAGCAATAAAGATAGTAGAAGAGGAAGAATGAAATGAATATCGAAAAATTCTTTTGCCTAACTCTGCGACATCCTGCAAAGGTGTAGTCGGTGGGCAAACTGCTACCATTCCTTGCATATGAAGTGGCATCTTCTGTAGGAATAGCTCCCTCAATATATCTTCCTGCTCCGTGAGTGGTAAGATAAGAAGGCCCAACATCCGAGAGAGAAGTTGGCTTGGGGTCCTATCACCTAATTCCTCTCCCATCAGAAGCTGGGCAATGTTCTCCTCTCGCGAAGCTTGTAGTTGTTGCAAAAGCTCCCTCTTTATCGCAGCGCAAGTATAAAACTTGGTAGCTGAATAATGCTTAATTTCTTTTCAAAAAACTTGGCCTTAAAGAGAAGGGTCGGAATTAGCGTTACAATTAAATAATTTAGGAAACCTTACTATGATTTCTTTCGAAGATTGTTGCTTCTTAAGTTATTTAATATATAAATATGATATATTTAAGAACGCTAGAGGTATACATTTGAGTAGAATTCAATTGAAAAGATAGTAAGAAAGAGGTAAATAAAGATTATATATAATCATATACCATTTAATTCTGTACTTTAAGACTCGTAACAAACAAGCAAAAAAAAACTTATATTTTATAAAAACGTCTAAAGCGTAGGCTTATATTTGAAAAAAAAGTGTGCTTGTTTAGGCACTGTCAAGTGCCATATAGATATAAAAAAACAAACCAACTTTATAAACCCTTATGAAGAAGAATTTCTCCAATATAAAAGAAAACAAAATAAACAAAAGTTTATACAACATAGTAAAAGTAGTACTTAGTAATTGATATCAATGTTATAAATTTAGGACAATCTTGAATCCATTTTACTGCCGCCAAAAAAGAATAATAAATTTAAAATGGCTTGATAAATAACAAAGGCTTATTTTTATAATCACAAATATTTTTTATATTTGCCTTTATTTATAGAAAAAGATGATAATATTGTTCAAAAATTGATTACTTAACGACGTGGTAACTTACATGTTTAAAATAGGCAACTTTCTAGTACACTAACTTCATTAGAAAATAATCGTTGAAATTTGAATTAATTAATAAACTCAAATGCAAAAGGGGCTTATCCACGTTTTGTCTATGAATCTACCTATATATATATATATATATATATATATATATATATATATATATATATATATATATATAATATATATATATATATATATATATATATATATATATATATATATATATATATATATATATATATATATATATATATATATATATATTTATATCGTGTAAACAATCATAGTAAAAGTACATACGTTAAGTATTTATATTTCTGTTGTGATACAATAGATAAAATAATGAAAAGCAATATAAATAGTTTTTATATAAGGGTCGGGTGCATCATTCACCGTTCCAAGGACTTCTCTGATTGAGCCAAATCATCTGCTGGCAACTGGGCAACTACTGTATATGCTAAGTCTATGGTATATGCCGAATACCCGTAATCGGGAAAATTCAAAAAAAAATTTTTGGTGGTTAATTAAAAACATGACTTTAACTAAAAGTTAATTAAAAACAACAAAAATAAATATTTGGGTCTAACTCTTTTTCCAGTCATCCAAAGTTCAAGAAATTTTCTGAGGCTATATAGATTGGGAGATATACTTTTTTTAATATTAATTTTTTGTACATCAAACAATTTTGTTTTTGTGCACAGGATATTTTAAATATACCGTGTACAACACTACTAAAATGATTGGGTGTACAATCATTCATTTCAGTTATTTCAATGCTTTCCGCGAGAAAAAAAAAAAAAAAAAAAAACTTTGCACAGAAAAAAATTGCTTGGTATACAATAAATTGTTCTAAATAATAAGGTAATAATTTGATATAGCACGAACCTCTCTATTTTCACTATATTGAAAATATGAAGTCAAAATATGCATTCTACACATACTTTTCTTTCTCGGTCGAGTAATATAAATAATAAAAACAAGAAAAACCCCCAAAAATATCATAAACAAAAATAGTATTTATGCTGCAAAAACGAAGGGACTGTCTGTTAAAACTGTCTTCTTAAATATATCTGGCTACGAGCGTCTCCGTATGGTAAAAAAAAAAAGTCTCCGTTTTCTATGTCTTGAAAGAGAAATGGCAAACTAAAGAAGAGAAAATGGCAAACCAAAGTAAATATATATATAAAAAATACATTTTCATCACTTTCACATAAAACTAAAAACGAATTAAGGTGTATTTTCACATTTATTCACTCATCATCAACATTTAATGTAAACAAAGCCATGTTCAACCTTACGCTTTTAATGCAATTATTGGCCGTTTTCATAGGCTAATATAGGCTACGCTTTATCTATTTTCCACTGTGTATATGTGTACGTCCGTGTGCGTGTATGTGAGTTTTTTATTTTTAAGACGCGTTTAACAGCTCATAAGTTACGATTGTTTTATATAAAAAAAATTCCTTTATTAGATTTTCTACATATAATATATATATATATAATATATATATATATATATATATATATATATATATATATATATATATATATATATATATTATATATATATATATATATATATATATATATATATATATATATATATATATATATATATATATATGTACTATTTTTTTATCACCGACATCATAATATCGATATATACAAACATCGATATTTCAAAAAAAAAATTTTACATTTGTATTTTTATTATTATTATACCTTTTATTCCATATGTCTCTTATTATTTTATTATTTTATTTTTCTAACGTAATTAATTCGACTTATCATAACCTGAACGACCGAAGATTGCCGTGTGATACAGGCCTAACTGATAGATGGAACGTTGCCGTGGCATACAGGCCTACTGCCGTATGCACCATTAATATATATATATATATATATATATATATAATATATATATATAATATATATATATATATATATATATATATATAGTGTAATACGACAGTAGGCCTGTATGCCACGGCAACGTTCCATCTATCAGTTAGGCCTGTATCACACGGCAACGTTCCATCTATCAGTTAGGCCTGTACAGCAACGTCACATTATCGGCAATCTTCGGTCGTTCAGGTTATGATAAGTCGAATTAATTACGTTAGAAAAGTAAATAATAATAATTATAAAAATACTATTTTACTAAACTACTACTAATAATAAATTATAAAAATACTACTACTACTTACTACTATAATAATAATAATAATAATAATAATAATAATAATAATATTATTATTATTATTATTTATTATTATTATTATTATTATTATAATAATAATAATAATAATAATAATAATAATAATAATAATAAAATAACAATATGATAATTAAAAAATAATAATAATAATAATAATAATAATAATAATAATAATAATAATAATAATAATAATAATAATAATAATATAGGCATAAATGAAATGAAAGCTAAATAATAATAATACAATTTCAATAAATTTACATTGATATATCGATGTTTTGAAATATCAATATTTCCAAGTATCGAAGACTGTATTACAGTACATTGCAGAAAAAAAAAACGGAACAGTCGAAGGACAAATATGGCAACCTGTTATTCAATTGATTTTGCTATTTTTATACAAACGAAGGCCAGTCGAAGAACAGTTGCTTCACCATTCGTAGTAAAAATATCAGTTTTTTCTTTTTTTTAAATGGTTTCTCTTTTTATAATTTATTTATATTACTCGACCGAGAAAGAAAAGTATGTGTAGAATGCATGTAAAACATATTTTGAGTTCATATTTTCAATATAGTGAAAATAGGAGAGGTTCGTGTTACATCAAATTATTACCAATAATAATAAATAATAATAATAATAATAATAATAATAATAATAATAATAATAAAATAATAATAATAAAAATGTCTCCCCCAATCTATACAGCCTTAGAAAATTTTATGAAATTTGGATGGCTAGGAAAAAAGTTGTGCCAAAATTTTTTTGTAATTTTTTTAAAGAATTTCTCAAAGTTTTGAGATTTATATAGGAACATAGGAATAAGATATGTCCGTCAAGTTGAAAATCTTTCGTTAACTTGACGGACATGAAAAATGATAGACAGTAAGAAGCCACAAGGGCCTATCGAGACTGTCCCAGTCCAAACAAATAATAACAATATTAATACTAATACATGCATGAAAGACTAGGTCTATCCTATCCCTAGTTATCAGTTCATTCATGCAAAGATAAAAATAAAACTAAGCCCAATTATACATGCAATATTCAATGAACCATCACCCACTACAAAAAAAACTGCCTGTTAGGCTTAGTCATAGTCTGATCTAAAAATTTATGTATACCCGCCAATTTGGTTTGGTCAAGTTATGCTATATAATACCTAAACCATCCATATATCTATCTAGCCCCCTTTTAAGTTTGACAAGAGAATCATAGTCAACAATCTCTTGTGGCAAGCCATTCCAAAAATTAATAACTTATTACTGAAAGTATTTTCTTAGATCGAGATGGCATGGCTTCTTTTTAATTTTGTCTTCTAGTTACTCTTCCACAGTCCACTATAAAGTATTTTTCAATCTCTGTATTACTGTCAGATGCAAATATTTTGTAAACTTGTATCATATCACCTCTGAGAAATCTCCTTTCAGAAGGGAAGGATCTATTATTGAAAAAAAAAATTTTCATCCGATTCTCCTGAAAATTTCAGTATAGATAGCTTTTTTCCCGACGAAAAAACTCCATTCCTAACGTTTTTACGAGGGATTTAAAGTTTAGAAGTAATTTCGGAAATTTAAGGTATGTTTAAATCTACGGTGAGGCCGCATAAAAAAATTTTTTTGGTCTGAAATTTGGTGTGTATATTTCAAAATCTATTGGCTCTCTTCATAGCTCTTATTTTCAAAGCCAGAAATCATCCTTGTTGCTCGATGTTGTACTCTCTCCAGCATATCAATGTCTTTTCTTAAATGAGGAGCCCAAACCTGTGCACAATACTCTAATGCTGGCCTGACATAGCTATTATATAGCTTGTTTATAACCTCTTTGCTCTTTTAAACTACATTGCGGTTAATTATACCTAACATCTTATTAGCTCTATTCCTTGCTTCCAAACATTGATCACCCACCTTCAGATTACTGCTAATAATCACACCTAAATCCTTTTCTTGGTCCACAGTCTCAAGCCACTCCCCATTCATTTCATAATTAAATCCTTCATTTGAGTAACCTACATGAAGAACTTTACATTTTTTACTATTAAAGTTCATTTGCCACCTCTCTGCCCAACCAAGAAGTCTATCTAGATCACCTTGAAGCTTTATGCATCCATCATTATTCCTTACTGAGCTAACCACTTTGGTATCATCTGCAAACTTACAAACCTTACATTTAAGACCTTTGTCTAAATCATTTATATATAAGGAACAAAAGTGGTCCCAGCACAGAACCCTGTGGGACCCCACTCTTCACTGTTTCCCATAATGACTTATTACCATTAAGTAATACACATTGCCTCCTGTTCTTCTGTTCTTTAACCACTCTTTAATCCAATTGTGTATCATTCCATCTATACCACACTGTGACAACTTTTCCATCAGCCTAACATGGGGTACCTTATCAAAAGCTTTGCTAAAATCTAAATATATGACATCAACTGGATCACCCCTGTCTATACATTCAGTAATATATTCCATAAATTCTAGTAGATTTGTCTGACATGATCTACCCTTTCTAAAGCCATACTGGGAGTTATATAGTAAGTACTTTTCAGTAACTTTTCCAAAAATTTTCACAACCAGAGATGTTAAACTAACTGGCCTATAGTTACCTATATCTTCCTTACTACCTTTTTTAAAAATGGGCACCACATATGCTGTTTTCCAGTCCTCAGGTACCTCTCTAAAAGCAAAAGATTGTTTAAAAATCAAACATTGCCTTTGCAATACTGCTATTCCCCTCTTTTAGAACTCTTACCATACACACCATCCGGACCCGCTGCCTTATTTGTGTCAATATGTTCTAGTAAAGATTTAATTTCATTTAACTCAATTTCAAATACTGTACACCTATTCATTACATGTATACTAGAGCTATTAGTCTCTAAACTGCTATCCAACCTTTCCTTAGTAAACACTGATGCAAAATAAGCATTGAAAATATTAACCAATTCCTTATCTGAACTTACTAAATTCCCACCAATTTTAATTGGGCCAATTTTCTTATCCTTACTTTTGAATTTATAGAAGCTAAAAAACTTTTTCAGGTCTTTATTACTGTTCCTTGTCAAATTAATTTCTGCCATTCTCTTTGCTCTTCTATTGAGTGGTTAAGTTCAATCCTAATTCTCTTATAATATTCCAAATCTTTTCCCTGCTCCTACCTTTAAATATTTTAAAACATCTACGCTTTTCACTGATTTTCTCTCTTTTATCACCAATATATCACCAATTAGTTTTTAAATGTAAAAGAATAATAAACATTAGGAAAAGAGACATGGGACTCTGTTCTTCATTTTTGGCATCATTATCCCCCTCAAGAACCTTGAACTTCTTAAAACTGATGCAAGGAAGACCATCCATTCCCACCTTCCCTATTACAAAGGATGGGAGCCCTTAATGGATGACAAGTCAATAGCAGAAGATTTCTCAAAATTCTACAAACAGAACCAGCTTCAACCCATGTATCTGCTGCAGACAAATATGGCCAACTCTCTTTCCTCATCTGAAATTTCAGCTCCATTTTCACTGAAAGAACTACAGAAGACTATCACCTCCTTACAAAGAAGGAAAGCCATGGGTCCAGATCTAATACTGAATGAATTCTTAAAGCATTTGTCAGAACAATTTCTCCAAGTTCTACTAGATGTTCAACTCTTGTTGGAACTCTGGCACCTTTCCTGAGGCATGGGCACACTCTCTGATCATCCCCATTCTAAAACCTGGAAAAGACCCAACACAAACATCATCTTTTCACCCCATTCTGCTTCTTTCTTGTCCAGGTAAAGTATATGAAAAATTGGTACACTCTAGATTATCATGGTGGGTAGAAAACAATGATATACTTTCCCCTTGGCAATACAATTTGTTCCCAAGGAGAGGCACAGAGGACTGTTTACTAGAATTTGAACACCATATATATAATACTTTTCAAAATAAAAAATTTACATTAGTCACCTTTATAGACCTCAAGAGTACATTTGGCTTATCTGCACATCTGAGAGCACTAGCTACACTGTCAGATAAAGGATTTCATAGTCAACCCCTTCTATGGCTTAAAAACTTTTTAGCAACCAGATCCTCCTCAGTTTCTGTTGAGAATCAAATATCTGCAAAGTTTTTTTGCTTTTCACAGTCATGCTATAAAATATACCTCTACCACAGGAGACAAAAATTCATGCATTTGCAGATGACATACTCGTAGCTCTACTGGTCTCTACACCTTCACTAGTGGTAGCCGAAAACATAATGCCACAGGCAGTGAATTCATTCTCAATTTGGACCAACACCTGTGGACTCCAAATAATCCCAGAGAAGAGTAGTGATGTGCCTAACTAGGAGAAGAAATTCATTTATACCTACTTGATATAAACTCTTAAACACTACCTTTTGTAACAAAAATCCAATACTTAGGATTTTATATAGATGGATCTTCTTTAACATGGAAACACCAAGAATATCTGCAATCTTCATGTCTGCTTCATATTGACATATTGAAGAGAATTTCAAGAGTACACTGGGGAGCCAATAGAGAACTACTAATCCAGTATTATCAGGCAGCTATAGAGAGTAAATTCAACTATAAGGCAGAAATTTATGGCTCTGCATCCCAATCAGTTTTAAAGAAACTAAATAATCAAAATGCAGCCATTCAAATATGCTTGGGAGCTTTCAGGTCACCTCCAATAGCTGCTCTACTTGCAGAAACTTAACCTCCAAAGAGGAATTCTGGTTACAAAATATCTCCATAAAGGTTTCAACTTATCCACAAACCCACCCATTATATAATTTAACCTATATCACTCATTCCTAGAATCGAACTGTTGGAATAATTGAGTGACAAGACACCAACCATTTATTGTTAAGGCAATAATACAATACTTTAATCAAAGAATATCAATTTCTACAGTTTTCTCCACGCGCTGCAGTGTCTCCGCTTTCACCTGTAATATATATATATATATATATATATATATATATATATATATATATATATATATATATATATATATATATATATATATATATATATATATATATATAATATATATTATATATATATATATATATATATAATATATATATATATATATATATATATATATATATATATATATATATATATATATATATATATATATATATATATATATATATATATATATATATATATATATATATATATATATACCAAATAAATTTTTGTTTTATGATGTAGGATGCATAACTTAGGTAATAAAAAAAATATATATACATGATTTTTAATACCTTGAAAAATTTATTAACTTTATTCTAACTTCAGTTGATAAAATTATTTTAATTAAAGATCACTTATTTAAAATTAAGGGAATTAAGCATAAAATATTAATTTCTTTTAATTTAATAACTTTTAGCCTTCAAATATTTATTTACTTTTTTTTTTTTTGTAAAGAATTATCTTGAACTTTTTGATGGGTTTATTCCAAGGTATGTATTTTTGGAAAAACCCATTGGAAACAATTTAATTGTCCCCAATTGTGGCAACTCTAGTTACCAGATGAAACCAAAAGGTGGTTGATCTAGTTCCAAGTAAACAGCGGATCTGGCCATAAGGAAATTGTCTGAATTTCTAAAGAACCCATTCTATATTCAAGCAAATAAGTAAGAATTTTATATTAAAAGGACATATCACAGACTAGGTACTAATATAGTGGAAGTACTATAGTTTATATAGTTTCAGCAGAGTACCAACAGAATGGGTTTTGTTATTTGGTTTGTACCTTTGTGTTTTGGTTTTGATTGAAACCTTGAAATGATTAGTGGTTACAGTGTTAAACATAAAACATTCTTTACCTCATTAGGAGTTGGTAATCGTAGGTTACATTATTTGTGATGTGTTATTAGATACATCTTCTAACGTAAATTGCAGGTGTTGAGTACTGGGATGCTGATTGTGGTATTTGAGGAAAGAGAAAATGTTTTTCATTTGCATGTATAAGGTTTTGTTGGGAACTGAGGGCAGACTTAATTACTTTTGGTATAGTAGTATTAATATTAAACTTAAATGCATTCTCACAGGGGCAGCATGAAATATACCTTGATAGCCTCATATGACTTCTTATTATCTCTGATTTTTGTGTTTATTTTTTTAATGGGATGAAATAATTAATATTAAAGTGTTATAACTAATGTCTATATATTTTTCTGTATTTCAGAGTTATGCAGAAACCATATATTTGTTAATTTTAAAGTAAAAATTATATTTTTAGTATAAAATGTTTTTATTCAGTACGCTTAAAGTAGTTTCAGCATTGGATGCTAATTTAATAAGGTAAATAATTATTTGTTTGTAATATGGAAGAAAATTTACCAGGAGCCTCAGAAGGATTAATAACTAGTTTGTGTAGTTCACCAATATCTGTTCCTTTTGGTCAGAACATTGAAAATCTAAGTTCCATATCAGAAGCATCAGACTTAAATATTGAGGACACTGACTATAAAGAGTATCCTGATCAGGTGCAAGTTAATATCGCAAATTTTGACAAAGAAAAGCCTGTAAATAATTATCAAGTACCTTTGCAAGTAGAAGAAACATTAAAGGCTAATGCAGACTTATTAACAGACAAAAAAATTTTAGATCATTTTTTAAATCCTAAACATATTAAAAATCCTCCTGTATTAAATCTACAATCAAGATTTAACTTATATCATAGTATGGATAATGTAGGTGATAGGAAGCAATCTAATGAAGATATTCCTGAAAGTGGAATTGAGAAAGACAATTTTCCAATCCCTTATTTAAGTGAAAGTAGTACACCTCTTAAATCAATGAACTTAGCTGTAAGTAAAATGAATAAGAAGGGAAAACATGTAAATTTTGTCACAGAAGTACCAACTGAAAATCTCTATAAGACTTTATCATCCGGTAATTATGATCATCCACCAAATAAACAAAGTTTCTCTTATTATGGACCAGAAATTGTTTTAGAGTAAGTCATTGTTGTTATTATTATTATTATTATTATTATTATTATTAAACTTAGACAATTAGCTATCTAAATGAATTAATAAATAAAAAGATTAAATGGAGTAATTACCTTTAAATTTAATAGATGACAAATTAAATAAGTGCATTCTATTAAAATAGGAACAGTTTCAAATGTGGCCACAAAAGACAATCATTTTTAATATGTACAACTAGCAATCAGTTCCACAGTCAATATTAACAAACATCCTCCGATAAGTTTGTAATGATTCATTGACTCTTATCAAGATGATTGTTTTGTTGTTTTATTATAATTCTTAATAGGATTATACTTTTTTAATTATAATTTATATTAATAACTGTTCAAACTGCAGGGTTTATCTCTTAATTTTGTGATTATGATACTAAAAAAGAAAAGGAAAAAAACTTTTGGTTGTAATTTTTTTTTATATAAGTCATGTACTTATATATATATATATATATATATATATATATATATATATATATATATATATATATATATATATATATATATATATATATATATATATATATATATATATATATATATATATATATATTATGGTGTTATGTAGCAGGCTGGGGGAAATTCGTAAGCATTTTAGACTTAAAAGATGAAGAGGAAAAAAACTAATATGAGTGATCTACCTTTGAGTCGATTCCTGTCATCCAAATTGAATAGTCAGAAACAGAGAACGAAGGTGATATATATATATATATATATATATATATATATATATATATTATATATATATATATATATATATATATATATATATATATATATATATATATATATATATATATATATATATATTATATATATACTCGTATATATAATAAATGTGGAGCCTATGTTTGACCATGCATACCAATTCTTTGGTTGTTCAATATATAATATAAATTTCTTACCATTATGTTGTCTTTCTTATATTCTTGTGTAAATTTTATTTTATTTTTTTGGTTATTAAAAAACATGAAAAATTTTATTTTTTAATCAAATATAAAACGTATTTTACACAATTGTTTGGTAAGCATTTTTTAACATGTGTACATTCTAGCTATAACAAGCGATTTCTCTTTTAGTAGGTATAACGTGGGCATAAATGATCGAGTGAAATTGATATATCAATCTCAAATATGGGGAGATTGATAGTAATGCTTCCTATCAAGTATATATAAAAATTGATAATAGTACTTCCTATCAAGTATATATAAAAATAATTCTAAATTTAGGGAGATCAATATATTTACTTTCTATGTATGTATTAGTGATAGGATGATTAATCGGCATTGGCTTCAAGAATTTGAAGAATTGTCAATTTTCATGGAATCTGAATCAGAATCAGAATTTTTCTTTCAACTTTCCTGATTCTTTTTCCAATTCTCATATTTCTGGTTATTTTAAAAAATAAAGCATTTTACAAAGTAAATGCCAAATACGAACTGTATATATATATATATATATATATATATATATATATATATATATATATATATATATATATATATATATATATATATATATATATATAATATATATATATATATATATATATATATATATATGGGTCATTCCAAGTCACTTCAACCAAAATTTGGCAATTTTTTTCTGTGACCCCTTTCGATTTTTATGAAAAATGGCACACTAACAGATCTTGTTGAGAAAATATGAATGGCGTTTATTGCAGGTCTCTAGCTCATACGGTTCAGAAGATATGACCTTTGAAACTTTGGTCAAAAATGTCAATTTTCAGAGAGTAGTCCGAGGTCAAAATACAATATCTCGGCTTCTATGGCACTTAGAAGCATCGTGTAAAGACCATTTAAAAGATCTTGAATAGTGGTACAACATTTATTTAGATGATTTTGACCTCGGAGGTCAAATAAAAAATTTGACCTATTGGTGACCTTGACCTTGAAAAAAAACCTCATCTTCGATTTTTTTCAAACTTTGCTGAATTATTGTTATATATGTGTATTTTAATTTTTTTAATGAATTATTTTTGGTTTTGGCTTGGTTTAGAAAATATAAGCAATTTAATAAGTACAAATATCACATTTTTCACTTTTTTGCGATTTTTATCTCTTTCAATGTATAGTTCCAACATTTCCATTTCTCTTTTCTCTCTCATATATATATATATATATATATATATATATATATATATATATATATATATATATATATATATATATATATATATATATATATATATATATATATATATATATATATATTAAGGGCTGGCTGCTGCCGAGTATATTTTTCTTGTATTCTCTGAGGAATATAGTCTTACCTGCTTGTTGCTTTGCTGTTATGCTGTTTGATTTTGACTGTGCTTGGGATCCACAATATTAATGTGCATGTGCCATGTCCTAGACTGGAGAGCGTGGAGGGAGATTGATGTTAACATGTTTATTTGTTTAGATACGTTAATGTTATTCTTCTATGTTAAATTTTATTTTTATTATTATTTATTGAGTGCACTTGTGCTAATGAAAAGTCTTATGAGCTATTGTTCCCATTTCGGGCAATAATTAAAAACAGGTTATTCTTATTCAAACAGGTTGTTATTCTCAAGAAGGCATATTACCCTTTCAAGAGTAGGTTTATATTCTTTGTGTTTTTATTATTATTATTATTAATTCATTATATATTTTTAGATCATTTAAACTGAGGTGAGGCACTGGGGTAATTATTTATAATTCTCACAAGTGCCGGTCTAGGGCCTTATTGCCTAGTGCTAATCTGGAGTTATAATCTCTATACCTATCAGGTAGAAAATATAGATAAGAGACCTTAATGGTTTTTGAGATTATCATATATTTTTTTTTGTTTTATAAAATTTTAATATTTATTATTCACTTTGGGAAAAGAAAATATGTCAGTAGTGTGATAAATTTCACAGTAAAACATTTTCCACTTTCAAATCTTTGGTTGTTTTAAACCATTACTCTTTTTTTCTCTTTATTTTGTGTATATAAAGAGGCTATCTTGTGTACTGTGAACTATAGATAATTTTATGTGAATATTGTAAGTGTAAGATCAATATATATATATATATATATATATATATATATATATATATATATATATATATATATATATATATATATATATATATATATATATATATATATATATTGATCTTACACTTACAATGTTCACATAAAATTGTCTATAGTTCACAGTACACAGGATAGCCTCTTTATATACACAAAATAAAGAAGAAAAAAAAGAGTAATGGTTTAAAACAACCAAAGATTTGAAAGTGGAAAACGTTTTACTGTGAAATTTATCACACTACTGACATATTTTCTTTTCCCAAAGTGAATATTAAATATTAAAATTTTATAAAAAAAAAATATATGATAATCTCAAAAACCATTAAGGTCTCTTATCTATATTTTCTACCTGATAGGTATAGAGATTATAACTCCAGATTAGCACTAGGCAATAAGGCCCTAGACCGGCACTTGTGAGAATTATAAATAATTACCCCAGTGCCTCACCTCAGTTTAAATGATCTAAAAATATATAATGAATTAATAATAATAATAATAAAAACACAAAGAATATAACCTACTCTTGAAAGGGTAATATGCCTTCTTGAGAATAACAACCTGTTTGAATAAGAATAACCTGTTTTTAATTATTGCCCGAAATGGGAACAATAGCTCATAAGACTTTTCATTAGCACAAGTGCACTCAATAAATAATAATAATAATAAAAATAAAATTTAACATAGAAGAATAACATTAACGTATTCTAAACAAATAAACATGTTAATATCAATCTCCCTTCACGCTCTCCAGTCTAGGACATGGCACATGCACATTAATATTGTGGATCCCAAGCACAGTCAAAATCAAACAGCATAACAGCAAAGCAACAAGCAGGTAAGACTATATTCCTCAGAGAATACTCCATGCAATCTGAAACGAGAAAAATATACTCGGCAGCAGCCAGCCCCTTACAATATATATATATATATATATATATATATATATATATATATATATATATATATATATAAATGAGAGAGAAAGAGAAATGGAAATGTTGAAAGAAAGAGATAAAAATTGCAAAAAAGTGAAAAATGTGATATTTGTACTTATTAAATTGCTTATATTTTCTAAACCAAGCCAAAACCAAAAATAATTCATTAAAAAAATTAAAATATACATATATAACAATAATTCAGCGAAGTTTGAAAAAAATCGAAGATGAGGTTTTTTTTCAAGGTCAAGGTTACCAATAGGTCAAATTTTTTATTTGACCTCCGAGGTCAAAATCATCTAAATAAAAGTTGTACCACTATTCAAGATCTTTTAAATGGTCTTTACACGATGCTTCTAAGTGCCATAGAAGCCGAGATATTGTATTTTGACCTCGGACTACTCTCTGAAAATTGACATTTTTGACCAAAGTTTCAAAGGTCATATCTTCTGAACCGTATGAGCTAGAGACCTGCAATAAACGCCATTCATATTTTCTCAACAAGATCTGTTAGTGTGCCACTTTTTTATACAAATCGAAAGGGGTCAGGGTTTTTTGTCGGTTGAAGTGACTTGGAATGACCCATATATATATATATATATATATATATAATATATATATATATATATATATATATATATATATATATATATATATATATATATATATATATATATATATATATATATATATATATATATATATATATATATATATATATATATATATATATATATATATATATATATATATATATATATATATATATATATATATATATATATATATATATATATATATATATATATATATATATATATATATATATATATATATATATATATATATATATATATATATATATATATATATATATATATATATATTATATATATATATATTATATATATATATATATATATATATATATATATATATATATATATATATATATATATATATATATATATATATATATATATATATATATATATATATATATATATATATATATATATATATATATATATATATATATATATATATATATATATATATATATATATATATATAAACATTAACATTCTTGGCCTGAATATAAACAATAAACTTTCTTGGAAATCTCATATCACAATTATTACTAAGGTGGCTTCAAAAGATCTGGGAATACTCTTCAGATTGCAGATTTTTTTTTCTTCTGAACAGTTGATCAAATTAAATAAGGGTCTCATCCACCCTTGTATGTAGTACTGTTCTGACTGCGATGTTGTACAGGAGAGAGAGTATGAGAAGTAAATCAAGTTCCTTGTAGAAAATTTTGAAATATTTTAGAAGAGACTTGGGGTGAAATTTCTGATACAGATGGAAAAGGCTGTAGTAGGAGGAGCCCCAGTTAGAAGTATTAGGTTCAGATGACTCAAAAGTTCTATTGGTTCCCAAGTAATTAGATAAAAGTACACCTGAGTATCAATCACAAGAACCTATTCAAATAATCTCTACTGACAGGGTAACAAATAAAAAGCAATGAAACTCAGCACACAAAATTTATACATATAATTGCGAGGAATTCTTTTACAAAACAATAAGACAGAAAATAAAAAAACTGGTAACTTCAATTCCTAACTTAATGATATCAAGGTAACTAATCAAATATTTACGCAATCCTACGTTTCTTTACACAATAGTTAGGTACCGTTTACAACTTCAATAGCAGGGTTGGAAAAGCCCACTGCCCGGGTAACCCGGGTAAAACCCACTGGGCTGGGTTTTTGGGAACCAAAAACCCACTTTGCTGTGAAGCGGGTTTTTGCTACTTAATTTAGCTGATATTAATAACAAAAATAAGTGAATTTCTGTCTCTTGAAGCCTTGATACACACAAAGGATAGGATAAATAAAACCTGTAAACTTATTTTTATGCAGTTTAATGCTTTAATACTTTAAAAAAAAAAAAAAAAAAAAAGGCTACCTGAGTTTAAGAATTAAGACTAATTTAGTATCCAACACAATATGAAAATCACAATTCACCAATCATGTTCATCCTTTGATTTCAACATTCTTTTAACTAATTTTTCGGCCTTTTCATTGCCTAATTTGTTTCTCAATGTTGCAATGATTGGATGGTTATGCACATTGGACCATCCATCATGGATCATGGTAACTTGTTTTCCACTGAGAAGCTCCACCATGCGAAGCTCGCATTCAACAGCAACTTCATCTAAAAGTCCTTCCCTAAGCTGGCATCTCGAGGGAGGTTGGTAAGTTGGTAAAAATAATTTCTTCATTTCAGAATCTTCTGCAGCACTAAATGGAATATTACACACACAAAAAAAGGCTCGTAAACTGCAAATCCAAAGCTGTTTTTAGTTTTGGTGGTGTTGAGATCACAAAACTGTCTATTTTCACTTGCTTGGTTACAATAGTCCTCAGCATTGATGCAGCACTTGGTCCACTTGGACTTGGAGTCGGTGTGGGTGTTCTAATACTAGTTGCTGGACTGACTGATCTTGGTTCTACAGGTACAGGTGATCGTGATCTAGATCGATAAGGTGTTGTCGATCTACTTTGGCCCACAGGCACAGCTGGAGCTGGTGAAAATCCAGTTGCCATTTCAACATCACCATCATCACTGCTACCTTCACTTTGGCCAATAAGTTTATATTGATCACACTTTCCCAGATGGGCTCTTACTCTTTCAATTTTGTTGCTCACCAGATTACTGCAATGGTTGCATTTTCTCTTCTTCACAGTCTTTCCATTTTCTAGAACATTTACACTCTCAAACTCTCCCCAAGCCAGGTCTTTCAACCTCCCACCCCTATTCATGATTTAAGATAGAGAAGCTTTTCCACCTTAAAGTTCTGTTAATTGGATGCTATAATTTAATAATTATTGATTAGAAATTTAGAAACACCTGAAAATATAAAGAATATTCTTAAAACATTTGATTTTTTAAAAAGGGATAAATAAACATTTTTACATTACTGTAGACGCTCTCAAGTTGCATGTGTCTACTGTAATTAGAAATGAAATAGAAAGTGTTGTATGGTACAACACTTTTTTGACCAAAAACCCAGAAAACCCATCAATTTCCCGGGTTTTTGGCAAAAACCCACCTGGGCTGGGTTTTTCAGGGAAAAACCCGGGTTTTGCCAACCCTGTAATCAATAGGCACTTATAATCCTTCAATTATTAGTACCTTCATTTAAGTTTATCTGACCAGACTGAGCAGGTTAACAAGTATTTCTCAATGTATATTCCATTTCAGTTTGCAGACTCAACAACAAAAACCAAAGAACAGAAAGCCTACAAAGGAAGTACAATCATAAGTAACCCTAAGCAAAAATAATTACTAAGACAAATGACATTATAACTACAATGATAATGACAAACATTCGTAACACTAAAACATCTACAATTAAGATAACATTACTTTTATTAAATGTAAGACAACACAATATATATATTATTTACCTTCCTTGAATGGTGCAAGACTTGTAATTAATCTTCTATAGTTTCTGTATTAGATGTTATAACTATATTGTATAACAGAAATTACTTTCAGATTTCTGGTGTTAAAGTTTTAAGTAGACACTTTTGTTCTACAATATCCTATTTTCTGTAAAAGAATTTCTAGATTAAAATTTCCACCAAATACACTAAGCAACAATACAAAATGCTAAGTTTAAATAAACAACACCTAATATCCAAGCCCCTTAACGTAACAGTGGGGAACTGTCCGCTACTTTGAAACTCACTTGAGCCCCTTTCTCTATGACATGACAGTGGTTAACTATCTCTTTTCTATAAGTACTACAATGGCAGTTGCTCGAGGGAATTGACCTTTTGTATTTCACCACCATTACCTCCCCTCGCAGTACAAGGGGTGCCATGCTTTCGCAAAAATTTTGGGTGAATGTATCAAACCCCAGACTTGTCCATTGTGGTGCCTCCTCCTTTCCAGCCTATTTTTTTTGTGAAACTCTCTGCCATCATCTGTTTTTCATATTTCATTTATTCTTCCCCTCTTTAAGGCCTCCGTCTTTCCTCACATGAGAGATTGCCTTAGGCTAAGATTGAGTGGGTCTTTTTTCATTTCATATTTCTGCCCCCTCCTAGTAAAGGGCTCAGCCCATGAGCAGTGGTAAATTATATATATATATATATATATATATATATATATATATATATATATATATATATATATATATATATATATATATATATATATATATATATATATATATATATATATATGAATTATGGCATTATATAGGAATAGTAGAGTATGCTAGAGAGTAGACAGAATCTAGACAGCTTTTTTTTATGTAAATAATTATCTAAGAAAGGGTTTTTTAATTTTTCATTAACAAAGTGGTGAGAAAGATGGATAGGGCAGGGAAAGGAATGAGAATGAGGGAGCAACGTGGTATGTGGGATGAAAATGTGTTGATGTATTCAGATGACAATGTGCTTTTGGCTGAGACACAGGAGAATTTGGAGAAATTGGAATGAGTTACTTTATTTAGGTTTTTAGGGGTGATTTTTGGAGAGAGAGAGAGAGAGATGTTAGTTGAGCATAGGATAAGAGAAGGTTAGAAAGTGTTGGGTGGATATTTGGAGTAGAGCAAGTTTAATAAGAGAGGTGAAGGTAAGAATGTTTTAGGGATGTTGTGTACCAGTGGTTATGTATGGCAGCGAAGTATAGAGTTTGAACACCTGGAAGAGAAAAAAATAGAAGTTTTCAAAATGAAAAATATGAGCATGGTTTGTGGTATTGATAGAAGGGAAAGAGTTTGGAATGTTAGAATAAAGGAAATGTATGGGTGGAGAAGGAGTATGGTTGAGAGAGCTGAACAGAGTATGCAGGGATGGTTTTGGCAGGTTTGTAGGATAAACATAAAGAATGTCTAAAAAGGTATTTGCTTCAGAAGTGTGAAGGGTGAGAGATATGGGGAGACTGAGGAAAGTTAGATGAGTAAAGTCAAAGGGCTGTTAAGGGATAGAGGGATGAATTAGAAGGGTGTGCATTGACCAGTGGATGCCTTCAACACTGTTTCCTTATGCTCACCTCTTTTCATTGAGGTATTAAAAGAAGAATATTTTTCATCTTTACGAGTTGAAGACAAAGATGAAGAGGACAAAACATTTTTCTTTTGGAATATTTCCAAAGATTTCAAGATGTAGTGATAACATTCAAATATAATGTTGATAGAAGGATACTCTTCCTTCATATCAATCTTCAGCTCTGAGAAATGATGAGGGTAGCTTGTCAACAAAGCGACTGACAAGTCTATTGCCTATTGTTTCATTCTCCAGAAAACCTAAACCAAATTTTTTAAGTTCATGAAGATGAGCTCGAACTTCAAAATTAAAACCTCAAATGTCATCCAGATTCCTGCCACTTAAGACAGGAGCCGAGTCTGTTTTGTGGGGCAAAGAATCGATGATGAAAGTCTTGTCCAGATAAAGATGTCAAAATCTTTACTGCAGTTTTATTATATACTTCGAAGAACATTCTCAAACATCAAAGAAATTTCTTGAACTAATAACTGATCATATATATATATATATATATATATATATATATATATATATATATATATATATATATATATATATATATATATATATATATATATATATATATATATATATATATATATATATATATATATATATATATATATATATCCTTAATTTGTATTTTTTTTTTAGAAAATGTTTAAGAATGACTTATCAGTTAAAACTGAATTGTTGTTTTATGAAGCATTATATAAATATTTCATTGCAGAAAGTTATGAAAGCATTAATATAAATGATGTAAATACTGCATTAATAAACTACTTAAATATCACATTTAAAGTTTTTTTTTTTTTTTTTTTTTTTTTTTTTTAACGACATAAAAAACAAGAAAAAATTAGTTTTTTTATTTATTTATTTATTTATTTATTTTTTAAACGTTTGTTTTTGGTGTTTTTGAAAAATCTTTTTTTTTTTTTCACTGTGCTTCCAGTGTATGAGATTTTATTACAGAACGGTGTTACTTTTCAGCCCACCCCTATATATATATATATATATATATATATATATATATATATATATATATATATATATATATATATATATATATATATATATATATATATATATATATATATATATATATATATATATATATATATATATATATATATATATATATATATATATATATATATATATATATATATATATATATATATATATATATATATATATATATATATATATATATATATATATATATATATATATATATATATATATATATATATGGTTAGGATTTAGAAGAAGAACTTGCTCTTAATGAAGCTTCTCTCACGAAACTCACCTGTGAATTAGAAGTAGTTCAGAAACGATTGCTTAGGAGAGAACAGCAACTGAAAGATACTGAGGAACAGATTGAAAAACTCCAAAATGAGTGGAAATCTTATCAACAAAAACTTATAAACAGTAGAGACTTCTATCGGCACCAATTTGAACATATGAAAAAGGTAAGCGCTGACTGCCTACTCATGATCTTGTCCAAATTTCTTTGATAACACACAGGTCTGCAACCAAAAACCTACATAAAATTTTTTAAGTTGGTTCCTATAGATTTTTGCATGCTGAACATGAAAAAAAATTCATAAAAAGTTCTATCACATAAGGTTTTCTTGCACAATTTATTTATTTTAATAGTTGTGTAATCTTACATTGAACAAAATATCTTTTGAGTTACCCTTGATTAACATTCTTGCTCATTAATCATTTTATCGATGTATGATATATATATATATATATATATATATATATATATATATATATATATATATATATATATATATATATATATATATATATATATATATATATATATATATATATATATATATATATATATATATATATATATATATATATATATATATATATATATATATATATATATATATATATATATATATATATATATATATATATATATATATATATATATATATATATATATATATATATTGAAAGCATTTGGGCAGAATGCTGGTATATTCATGTCCTAATGTATTTTGGTTTTTATTGGAAGAATTTGCGTTTCTTTATATTCTCTCAGTGTCAAAAGTTTTTTTTTTATAGTTATTATATTTTTAAATTTCATGTACTTCAAACTAAAACTTGGGGATCAAGACAAGACTTGTGACCCACCACAGGGTGTTCAGAAAATGCAAAGAGCAAATCCGTAAATGGTACAAAGGTAAAAAAACAAAGCTTTTGTATTGCCATCCCTATGATGTGGCATGAACCACAGAACCACAGTGACGTTTGCCACTTTTGTTCAGTAAATGTTAAAGGTTTCAATAGAAAAAAACAAAAAAGATATATATCTTACCCCAAACGTTAATTCAGCCTTTCATCCCGTGCTTCATTCAGGTGAAATGCCCTTACCACTTCCACCGTCAAATTTGGATGATATCTGATTGGGGTCAGAAGGAGAAGAAGAAGATGCAGTGTCAACACAGGAAGATTTTGGGTCTGAATTTTCTGTGCATGATTGGTCTCAGGTTTTTTCCCAGAACTAGTTAAACGACCTTGTTAGAGATTGTGGACTTTCAATAGATGCTGCTGAATTGTTGGGTTCAAGACTCAAGAATATAAACCTGTTACCTACAATGTCTTCGTTTTACAGACATAGAGAGAGAGAGAATTCACATCATTTTACTGTAAAGCAGGGTATCTTATGTTCTGTAGTGACATCTCTGGCCTCATGAGGCAATTTGAAATAGAATATAAATCATCCGAATGGCTCTTATTTATAGATTCGTCCAAAACAAGCCTCAAAGCAGTCTTGCTAAATTATGGAAATTTACAATAACAAATTTAAATGTGTTTAATTTTATAATAAATGATGTTTTTTTGATTTAGCGGCGTCAATTGATTCATTGCAGTCCTTTTTTCTGTTGCAAGAAAACTATACTTGATATAAAAAAAAATTGAGTTCATTTTCAGATTCAGCACACCAAAATATATGAAGTTTAGAAGAAAAAAAAAAAAAAAAATATGCAGGTTAATAAAAAGTTTTTTTTTTTTTTTTTTTTTTTTGCAGACCTGTGATAATTGTATTTTAAAGTTTTTTTTATTTTTATTTTTTTTTTTAAGTGATTTTTAATAGGGCTGGGCTGAGGTTTTGAATTCTTGATGTAGATAATCAAATTGTTAATCGATCATTCACTTAAGAAACTTGAAACAAAAGACTGTGCATTTCTTTCACTGCAGATATTTGATGAGAATTTAGGTGAACCTTTGAATTAATTAGAGTTATATTAAATCCCAGTATTTCTCTCTAGCGAGTCAATAATGAAATTATCCCAATTGCGCTTCCAGATATACTCTGATATATATATATATATATATATATATATATATATATATATATATATATATATATATATATATATATATATATATATATATATATATATATATATATATATATAATATATATTATAATTATTATTTTTTTTTTTTTTTTTTTTTTTTTTTTTTTTTTTTTTTTTTTTTTTTTTTTTTTTTTTTTTTTTTTTTATTTTTTTTTTTTATATATATATATATATAATTATATATATATATATATATATATATATATATATATATATATATATATATATATATATATATATATATATATATATATATATATATATATATATATATATATATAAGTAGTAGTGTTTTCCTATTCTTCTGATCATCTCAAGTAACAATCTTTATGGTAAATTTCTTTTATTTTTGTGTTAGTTGACAGAAACACTGAGAAGTGAGAAAGAGGACGCTGAAAGAGAGCTCAAGACTTTGAGAGAAGAACAGAAGGAGTTCACGGATTTGAAGGCAAGTCTTATATGAATAACTTAACTATTTTTTCAAATAAAGCATTTGATGATATTATTATTATTATTGGTAGTAGTAGTAGTATTAGCACTTTTTGCATTCATGCTGCGCTATGCACAACAGATTGCTCTTTCATTTAATTTATGGCGATGTTATCTTTCCCTTTCGTATATAGTAAAAATTCAGAGGTTAGGTTTGCCAACACCCTATATACAAAATTTTGACTCTTAAATACATTGAAAGAATTGTGCTGTTAAACCTCTAAAATTAGATCTGAAAATATTATTTCTTCAATCAGGTTGAAAATTATACCCTTTTCTAACACCAAGTTTTAATGTGTTAGAACTTATTTTTTTTTTTTTTTTTTTTTTTTTTTTAATTACCCTTTCAAATTTTATTACTTTGTAGTAATTTTGTAATTGGTTCATTTTCTGTTACTCTTATATATATTTCCTTTGATCAGTTCGATTGTAAAATAATTTTCTTTTAAATAAACAATATAATTAGTTCAAATGTCCTTGCTACTATTTAGTCCAATTTTAAATTCACATTTTTGCATCTAACATTTAAAAATCTTTTCACATTTATTTTCTTTCTGTTTTGCATCCTTGTAAATGCGTTTTTTTTTTTTTTCGCAGCTTTAAATGATGTGTTGAATTTTGAATTTATTTATTTATTTATTTATTTATTTTATTTTTTTTTTTATTTTTTTTTTCAAATAGAAAAGGTGAAACTCACGTATTACTTTATTAACATTGAAAAATTGCATTTTGCATTTCAGGTACGCGCGGAAGGAATGAAATATCAAGTAGAGAATTCAAGCAGGCAAAATGGAGAAGTGATCCAGGAAAATGAACGTTTGAACAAAGAACTGAAGAGTTTGGAGGAAAAATTTGATTACTATGAAAAGGTAAGATGGTACAGACATTATTTTTTTTTATTTATTTTATTTAATATTTTTTTAATTTAACCACTCGAATAGAAAACAATAAATAAGATGGGAATATTCTCATTTTTGTTTGTTCTTACTTTGTGTAAATTAGGGATGGAGCGATACCAAAATTTTTACTGATACTTAAAAATTCCCCGATACCGATACCTAAAAATATGCCGATACTACTACCGATACCGATACTTTACTCTTGTCCAAAAATGATACCGATACTGTAATTGCCGATACCGATACTTCACTCCATCCCTAGTGTAAATGTTATGTTACGATTATATTATTTAGGTGTTGTTCTTTAAAGCCTCTTCTCCTCTTCAAGTTAAATGAGCAAGAAATAATATTTAATTTAATTATTATTTAATTATTCTCTTTTTTTATTCATTAAGATAGAAAAATATAAAAGTCAGGCCATCATAACTATGTAAATTATCAGATTTCTAATTCCCTCAATTGTCCTTGGTATATATATATATATATATATATATATATATATATATATATATATATATATATATATATATATATATATATATATATATATATATATATATATATATATATATATATATATATATATATATATATATATATATATATATATATATATATATATATATATATATATATATATATATATATATATATATATATATATATATATATATTAGCTGTTTCAACTTTTCTTTTAACCTGATCGCATCAGAAGAGAGGGATAGTTCCCTGAAATATACGTTTTAAATTTTTATTCCTATTTCTGCTATTTCCGGTTTTAGCACTTAGTTAATTCCCCTTCATTTTAACTTTTTAATATTTTATAGTTTTATTTAGGGGTTTTGTGGTTATTAATAACTGAGCGCGAGTTGTTTAGTTCTCTTAAAAATATTTTTTCTATATATTATATATAATATATATATATATATATATATATAATATATATATATATATATATATCTATATAAAATATATATATATATATATATATATATAGTATATATCTAGGGATGGAGTCAAGTATCGGTATCGGCACGTAGCGACAAAGTTTATGGTATCGGTATATGAAAGTTTGTAAGTATCGGTATTAGTAAAAGACGAGCGATAGCAAACCGATGCCTATTACAAAATCTATCATGAAAGAAAACTGATGTTTTATGTAGAAAGATAGCTGCTCCTTCACTGAAGTTTAGGCACATTTTAAACATTATTATTATTATTATTATTGAGTAGGTATAAAAGTAGCGATTCTGCAAGATCGAGTAGGCATATATACATGGTGGATACTAATATTAACTACAAACCCTGAGATCTGAGAACACACTATGCTGGGCAAATCATGTTTAATGATCCTAGTTCGGGAATGCATGGTTAAGGAGATAACACAGATACCCACCCATGCAGGTATATGTGGTATGTGGCAATTGGTGGATGGGTCGAACTTACGGTAAGTTTGTGTAGCCCCAATGACAGCTTAGTAACAGCTGTAAAATTGTGATGATCCGTTTGCCAGTACTGTAGAATTCTTGGCAACAGCAGATACGGAGATATCTTCCCAACAGTAATGGAAAATGAGAACAAAAGATTTATTTATTACAGAATATCGGTATTGAATTAGTGACAGTGCTGTGTTAACCATACCGTCAACAGGATGCCATGTTACGTATGAGCGTGCAAACGTGAAAGGTCATGATGCAACAAGTTTGTATCGGGTCACGTATCCTATTAGATAACAACCTCATTACCTGACCTTTTCCTTTATCCTTCCCAGGATCGTAAAAGCAGACACCGGATATCCTTCACAGCTGACAGTAGGCGCCCGTGTTCTCTTACTTGCGATGGAGGATGCCATTCCCTGAGACCTTGCAATGGATCGACAGGTCGTTTCCAGAACCCTTTTCCGTCTCCACGGTGTCTCTTATCGAACTGTATTGAACGTACTCTATAACGAGACGTGTAGAAGCCTGCATTGCTTCTGAAGGGTCACATTTTAAGCACCTACTTTGATTTGGGCTGGGATGTTAAACTACCCATAGTTATTATGTATTTAATAAATAAATAAATAAAATAAAGGGATGTTTTGGTTCTACCTCAACACCAGAGAGTGTATTGTGGACTATATTTTCTTAACAGTGCATTTCCCAACCTAGGTTTATTAAACACGATTTGTCCAACAAGTCCAACAGGCTGAAATTTGGGGAAGAAGCGCACTACCATCAATGGGAAAAAAGACACTTACCTTCCACTTGAAACCTTTCCAATCTACAAAACTGTAATGATAAACTCCAAGCAACAGCCAACTATCTTGGATTAAGTACAAAGAAACTTACAAAGGCTACTTACCCCGAAATAAAACTGAAAGTGTTTTAGAAAACAAAAAAGAAAAAAAAACAACAAGATGGTAGTATAAAAGATATTAATAATTTAAAAACAGATGTATTGAATGAATTGTACATATTTGTTAATGTTGTAATGGATTTTATATTTTAGATATTAATATAGTAATAGATTTTGTTTTACAGTGATGGATTAATTAAGAAAAATAAATTTAGTGAGATTATGTTTAGTTATGAGAAATGTATCCCCAAATGCCCCACTCATGCCTTCTAAAATAACATTTAAATTTATATCCTTAATAAGAGTGTATTAATTGTTTTATATAAAAATATGAAATCAAAGTAGATAAACTTAAGAAAATTTAACACCAAAAACAATTAAATACTTAAAATAAAATACAAATAAAGAATTGAGTTTAATGTGCAATAGAAATAAGAAATGCACGTGGTGGGAAAAAGAATGCACTAAGGAAAAAGGATTTTGTACACAAGAGAGAAAGCTGTTCCTCCAGTGATGTTTTGCAATTAACAAGAAGTTTTCGTAGATAAACTCCGAAACTTGTTCCCTGTAACAGGAACAGTGTGTTAAAACTAGGGATGGAGTGAAGTATCGGTATCGGCAGTATCGGCAATTACAGTATCGGTATCGGTAAAATTTTTGGACAAGAGTAAAGTATTAGTATCGGCTATCGGCATTTTTAGGTATCGGTATCGGAATTTTTAAGTATCGGTATCGGTAAAAATTTTGGTATCGCTCCATCCCTAGTTAAAACTAAGAGAAACGTTTTCCAAGCTTGAAAATATTAAAAGTTAACCAAACTAAAGGGACAAAAGGAAATTTTAAATCAAATATGATACCCCTTCAAGAAGCGAAAACTTGACCAATTCAGGAAGAAAAGGTCTTCTCCCCACTTAACTTTTATGTTATTATAGCTATGTCGGAGTGCACTGTGACTTAAGATCTTTTCATTATGCATCAATTTGGCTTCTCTTTGTTTGCTTCCTATACTGACAGTAGTTTTCTTTAGAATAGCCCAACTGAATATTTGGCGAAATTTTCAAATATATATATATATATATATATATATATATATATATATATATATATATATATATATATATATATATATATATATATATATATATATATATATATATATATCGTAATTATTTAACAAGGAAATACTTTTGGAAAAATAGAATAATAAATGTGCACCTTGTCAATATATATAAATATATATATATATATATATATATATATATATATATATATATATATATATATATATATATATATATATATATATATATATATATATATATATATATATATAGAGAGAGAGAGAGAGAGAGAGAGAGAGAGAGAGACTTGTTGGGATTGGTAAAGATTTAAACCATTTTGATAAACTTGGTTTCAACCTTCATGAAATCAGTGAAAAAAAAGATAATAATCAAATTGGTATCGGTACCAGTAAGTTTTAAAGGTATCATTAATGGTATTTGCCTATTCGGTATTGGGTGGTTTAAAATTACTGGTATTGGTTAAAATTGTATTATTTGATTTCATATATATATATATATATATATATATATATATATATATATATATATATATATATATATATATATATATATATATATATATATATATATATATATATATATATATATATATATATATATATATATATATATTGAATGATTATTTTTGTGATTTCAGGAGTTAGTTCCTAAGTTGAAAGAAGAGAAATCAAAGTTGGAAAGAGAAAATGAGAAACTACATTCAAAATTGGATAATTTCCTTATGGCCAGAGAAGACGCTGAAGAGGAGCTAAATTTGTTGAAAAGCCGTCACTCCTTAGTTCTTGACAAGGCCCTTGAAGACAAAGAACTTATTGAAGCAGCCAATCGAGAAAGAGTAAGTTTATGGATGAGAGTGTTAGTGTTATTTTTTTTTATTATAATAGGAGCTTCATACCTCGAAAGTCTTTCTTTCGGTGTTACTGTGCTCATTGAATGCAATTTTGAATTTGGCATTTGTAGTAATTGTTAGAGTTACAAAGACTACTATTAATTAGTAGTATGTAAAACTTATAATGGTAAGTAAATATTTGACCAAAAATAAATAAATTGAAATGTATAAATGAATCTTAACATCACAATTAAAAAATTTTAGAATAAAAATAAATAAGATATTGATTCTTTTCTGGAAAACTTCTATTTAACTCTTAGCTCTTCTTGTGAAATTCAACACGGGGAAATTGTCTTTATGAATTACGAATTTTTTCAAATCTCAGAAATTGACACTGCCTAAATTTTATTCTATTATCATTCAAAGAAATTTTCTCACAGTTCTAAAAGTTCTTTTTCTTACTTTCCTTTTATGATTACTTCTAAAATGTTAACTTTAAATTTGATCATTTAGATCTTGTTTATACTGATTGCCTTCACAACTGTTATACCTCCTTTATCTCTTGGTTCATATTTTTACTTCTGATTCCACATAGGATGGCTCAGGTGTTATTCCTTATTCACTCCCTGCGACTTAGTGATATCTAACATTTTAGTTTCTTCCAAAGCAGAGATGTGGAGTCGATGAAATTTCCAGCTCCGGATCCATTTTAAAATACTACGCTCTCGCTCCATCATCATATTCATCTTCAGTTCCGCCTCTGAATTGATTTATTGTATTGTAAAAAAAAAAAGGAAAAAAAGTTTTTGCTTTCGTTCCAGTTACACTACCTCTACCAAAAATATTTTATTTTCTCTAGCTGCACCCAAAACCTTGCGACTTCAGTTTCAAACTTCAAATTCCCAATTCTAAGCTTCTTAGGGCTATTCCATAGTTGTGCTTTCAGCTTTCTCCAAGTTTATTACTAGGAAAATTCTTATTATGCTTCCTGCCTTCGACAGCGTTTCCGAACATGCTGGTAGGTATTTTGAATTGCGGAAAATTGGGGTGCCAAGCTCCATCCTCTCAAACTTTTCCCACATCTTGGTCTACTTTCTGAAAGCGAAGTTCGCCACGAGGAGGTGTCTTGGCTCATCTCATAATTGACCACACGAATCTGACTCACTGTTACTAAGGTGGAGGAATACAAATGGACAGTTCCCTTGATATTTTACCCCTGTAATACCTATAGAAAAGAGACAAGCTACCAACGCTCTATGGAAAGATAAAAAGGGTCAAGTGAAATAAAAAGAATAGAACAATTTATAAGTCTTCCAGCCTTTGACTCAACCCTATCCAAAAGAAGGGTGAAACTTGAACTTCCCCAGATATGAGAGCAGTACTCTATACAAGGGCGGATGAGGCCCTTGTATAATGGGAGTAACTGCGAAGAAGGAAAAAATTCTCGCAGTCTGAATGTAACTCCCAGCTTCTTTGAGGCTGCAATAGCAACCATTGTGATGTGAAGTTTTCAAGACATTTTTTTTTAATTTATGTAAGGCCAAGGATGTTATACTGTCAACAAGAGAGACCGGAGAACCATCAAAAGAAATAGAAAAGTTAGGAGAGTCTTTGAGAGGGAGATTTCAAAAAGTTGATCTTTTAAGGAGTTGAATTTCACAAGGCTGAGACGTCCACACCGGAAAATTCTTTCCACATCAGCAAGAATGGAATCGGAAAGAGGAAGCAGATTTGAAATGAGTAGAAGAATGGAGGGTCTAGTCATTGGTATATTAATGGATAGGGTTAGATTAGCAGCTGAGATTATTAAGGAAAAGTAGGAATAGAGAAGCGGACAAGACAGAACCCTAAGGAACCATTATTGACAGAAAATGAAGTATTCGCATCATCAACAACAGCCTAAGTGGAATGATTAGAAAGAAAACGACAAAAGTTAGCAAAGAGGAGGAAACTCAAAGGAGGGGAGCTTGGAAAACAGTGACGCATGCCATACCCGGTCAAATGCTTGCCTTCCTAAGCTCCACCACACAAATCTCCCCATGGTCCCTAAGGGCAAAAGACCATAAATCTGTAAGATAGGAAAGTATATCACTGGTAGACCTTGAACGTCGAAAGCCATACTGATGATCAGAAAGAAGGGAATGGGATTCCAGATGCTTCAAGATATGAGAGTTGAGAATTGTTCCAAAGATCTTAGACAGAATACAAGTGAGCTATAGGGCAATAGTTAGAAGGATAAGAGCGGCTTCCTTTCTTTCGGAATAGGTTGGACTAATGCGCGCTTCCAACACTGAGGGAAAGTTGAACGAGGGAAGAGCCAGCTCACAAGCACACTCCTTTAAAATCAGGTGAGGAATGCCATCTTGGCTGCTTGCCTTCCTAACTTTTATAGATTTCAGAAGCCAATGCAGCTTATAGGTAATCACCGTAAAGGCATGGGACAGATGAGAGGAGTAGAAGTAGGAGGAGGTTGCCAGATCATCCAGGGTTGAATTAGAGGAAAACAGGAGGCTGAAGAGATTAGACTTTTCAGTTAGAGTGTTAGCAACAGAACATCAGAGCGAAAAAGAGGAAGAAAGGAAGATTTACAGAAGTCGTTAGAGAGGCTTTTATCAAGAGGCTGGAAAGATTTGCAGTAGGAGAATTTAGGAGCTCAGCACACCTTCGTTTGGTGAAAGTCTGCTTTGTTCGTCGAAGATTATCCCTGCAACGATTCCGAGCTGAATGAAAATTAGCAAAAGTGATATAGGAGCAGGAGTTTTTCCACTCTTGATACGCAATGTCTCTAACCTGAACCATGGATTCTGAGGAGAATAATATATATATATATATATATATATATATATATATATATATATATATATATATATATATATATATATATATATATATATATATATATATATATATATATATATATATTAGCTTGACCTGGGTGGTCAGTTGGTTATCAACATTCAAAGAAAGTCAAACAAAATGTAACGGACTAAAAAGTAACGAAGGAAAAAATAAAGGAAGTTAGTTTGTACATTCCTCAAAAAAAATAGTTCCGTTAGTAACGGAGTAACGGATCGGTTCCCACCCCCTGTATATATATATATATATATATATATATATATATATATATATATATATATATATATATATATATATATATATATATATATATATATATATATATATATATATATATATATATATAGGACAGGGCTATGGAGCTTGTTGAGAGCATGAAGAAAGAACAGTCTATGATAATAGATGAACTTCGCCAGCAGTTTCATGACCAGTTGGAGTCATCTGTACTAACACGATATGCAAAATTGCAAGTAAGAAAGAAACTATATATATATATATATATATATATATATATATATATATATATATATATATATATATATATATATATATTATATATATATATATATATATATATATATATATATATATATATATATATATATATATATATATATATATATATATATATATATATATATATATATATATAAGTTGGTAACTCTGTTTTTAAATTTTAAGATTCATATATGGTTTGTTCCAAAAAATATTGTTTTCAATGATTGGGTGAAAAAACTTGACTCGAATTTTCGTCTCAAAATGTATGAAAAGAGTAAAAAGATGGCTGGAATCAGTTTTTAGAATGAAAATTTTAGTTTTGTAGGGACAAACATACAACTTTGGGATGGCTCATAATTGGGCGACTTACGCATTTTTGCATTCTTGTAAAATTTGAGTAGTATCAATAGTTTCCGAGATCACAGAACTTCGTTGTTTTTTTTTTTTTTTTTTTTTTTTTTTTTTTTTTTTTTTGTCATTTGCTCAGTCTAGCCCAAATTTTGTCTTAAATAGTTTTCAGGTTTGTTAATACGCATCTATAGAAAAGGTTCAGACTACCAAAAACAAAAAAAAATAGTTTGATGGGAAAAAATATTTTTTTCTTTTAATTTTTTAAAATATATTTTGGCTATTATGTTTTTCTAGCGATGCATATTAAAATTTTTCTCAAGTATTTTTTTTTTTTTATTTTTTAAAGATATAGTTCTTGTGTAGTGTTTCTGAAAGTTTAGGCCAAATCGGTGTCGAAAAGGAGATGAGTTTTGAAAAATCCAAAATTACTCTATAACCAGTTCTTTTTGTTATAACTTTTTTGTCACGTGATCGATATGGGCCAAATTTATTTTTTAGACTCCATAAAGACCTTGTCTTCAATTTATTTTGAAACAAGTTTTTATATATATATTTCTAGATAAAAAGTACGAGCAAAATAATTTGAAAAATGAAATTTTTTCAAAAATTTTGTTGAAACTATTTTGACTATTTTTAGGGACCTAATTCAAAAAAAAGTGTCAGATAATATTTATTATGTCAGCAGTTGTATTGTAGTACATTATATTGTTTTTTTTATTAGTGTTAGCAGTGTATGGTTTGTTGGTTGGTTGTTTGTTGGAGTATATGGAGTCGTATCCACAAAAAGGAGTTTTGGGAGTGTTAGGTGGAGAGTGAGCTTCTTGGATCAGTTCTATGTCGATATTATGTTTGGAGAGGAATGTCTGTATTTATAAATGTTTATTGTGGAGGCTATTAATATTTATCTGCAGAATTTTGATTTGTGTCTTGTTTTGATTTAAGTTTGGTATGACTGAAATTGTTGTGGGGGGGGGATTTCAGATTGCGCAGGTCCATGTGTTATTTTGACAAGGTAATGTTTTGAATGGGGAGCGTTTGTTTTTATGGATCATTATATATTTGAATTTTAAAAATATTTGATTGAAGGTTGATTTTTTTTTAATTTAGAACAAATTGGACAAAGGTATTTAATTGGGCCAGGATTAGAGTGAATATCTCCTGCTTGCTCCTGTAGGAGGGAGGTGATTGCCGGATTGTCACCTCTGATATGAATGAAGAGAGACAGTGCAAGGCAAATGAAATGGTGTGAGAGAGCTTGCCCATTTTGGCCTGCGGAACAGGGATGTCCCTTCCGCGGGTGGGGGTTTTGTTCAGGCTTTTGCAGCCAATATGTCCAATATATATATATATATATATATATATATATATATATATATATATATATATATATATATATATATATATATATATATATATATATATATATATATATATATATATATATATATATATATATCACTCGTAAACTTTATATGATGGAGCTCCCGAATTCTTAGATCTAAACTCTATTGATGTGCTTATTTAAACAATTTGTAAAGTGTTTGTTTTATATTTAATTATTTTATTTTTATTTTTTTTATTTATTTATTTTTACAGGAGGAATTTGAAAGTAAAGAGAAAAATCTTAGAGAGAGTTTTAATATTGAAATATTAGAGTTAAGAAAGTCTGTTGAAAAACAAAAGGATGAATTAAAAAGCAGGTAGGAATAAAAATTTACGAAAGTTCTGTTTTATTAATTTTTTTTTTTTTTTTTTTTTTTTTTTTTTTTTTTTTTTTTTTTTTTTTTTTTTTTTTTTTTTAAAGAAATCAATTTAATTTTATTTGATTTTTTTTAAAAAAAATTTGAAGATGATAGTAACATGTTTTACTAAAAACGTGTTGAACCTTTCTAAATGCATATTAAAATACCATGTAAAAGTAAGCATATGGTTTTGATCTGGTAACTTTGTCTTTTATTTCAGACATTTTGAAGAAAGGGAGAGAATGAGGAGTGTGTTTGAGAGGAAAGAACAATTGAGGCAAAGTGAAATCATTGAATTAAGACACGAAAATGAGAAATTACAAAATCAAATTAGAACTGTTGCCATGGCCATTTCGACGCCACTTCCGGAATCGAGAAATGCCGTACTTAATTTTAAGGTAAGGAAGAACACTTTTATCAGAGTTTGTTCTTAATTTATGATAGTTTGAGTCAGCAAAAAATATTTGATGCATGAAATATTCTTGCTCATTATGTTATGTGGTGATGAAATTAGAAAATTAAATTAGGAAAAAATTTGTACTGGAATTATGATGTTTGTAATGGGATGTCATATGCGGGTATTTCACATAATTCAATTATGACCACATTAGATGAGAACAATTAATTATCCTTCATTAGCAGTGATTTGTCTTTAGAAGTTTAATCACATATCTTAAGTCTTTTAATTTGCAAAATTTGCTCTAAAACATATTTTTATTACTTCCTCCATTTTTAGTCGTCAGGTAGAAGTAATTACACTTAATTTGTTTCGATAATTCTTCGGCCTTTAATTTGGAGAGCATTCTTGCTTGGACCTTATGTGTTTTATAATAGATAATATGTGTAGCCGAATAGGATTGATGCATTTTGTCACTTTAATTGCATATGATGTTGTCCTTGTCGGTTCTCTTCTCGTTACATTTTTACAAGTTGCCAAGTAATTAACATAGAAAAAGAAATGGCGAAGGAAAATTAGGGGTTAAATATTTAAAGCAACATTAACTTTTTGCTGGACTCAGCCAAATTTGACTGAGTCCCCCCCCCTCTCCCTAACTTGGTACATCATTAACATATATATATATATATATATATATATATATATATATATATATATATATATATATATATATATATATATATATATATATATATATATATATATATATATATATATATATATATATATATATATATATATATTGTTTAAGACTCTTAGTTTGACCTTAAACAACAGAGATTTAGGATTAATTCAGATTTGAGAAAACATTCAAACCATGCTTATTTTTTCTTCGTATTTAATGGGGATTTTATTTATTTAATATAATGTTTTTTACTATTAACAATTACCATAATAACACATTAACCAACCTAACCTAACCAAATTTAATAGGTTTCAGTATTATTATGTTAAAATTATTATCCTCTGATTTGATGTGATGCAAAATTATTTTTTGAATTTTAAAAAAGTCATCAAAATATCCGAATCATTTGTCATTATTTTGTAATTTCTCTCCCAATAAATAGTTAATATTTAAAAAAAAAATAAATAAATTGTTTATTTAAACACGTAGAGAAGCATCGTGGTTTAGATAATTTGAATTTTAATGTTAAGTATTAATAACTTTTTTGTTTTTATAGGTAAAGATTTTTATTCTAAGTCTTAAAATTTTGGTATATGTAATTTTTTTTTTAATTTTGATATATTTATTTTATTTTTATCTTTTAAGTATTTATAAAGTTGTATATTGTTAATTTTAGTCCTCTCTGTAGAAGGATTATCATCCTGTTGAAGTAGCCGTTCACAGGAGGAATGAATATAACGTTAACCCTGTTAAGAAGTTAAAAGATAATAACAGTGAAGCATCTTCATCAGACAAAGAAAACAGACCAGTTCGTCAATCCCCCCATCAGAAACGGTTAGTAAATAACTGACGATTGAATACAACTTTTTTTTTTAAATTAATATATTATTTTTTAATTGTTAAATAGACCCATTACTTTTGTATAACCAAAGCTTTAAAATAATTTTTTATTCATAATCGGAAATGTTGTAAATTTGTCACAGATTTTTTTTATTATTACGCAGTTTAATTTAAATAATAATAATACAAAATTGTAAATATTTAACTAAAGGAATTCCCGAAGTGCTTTTAATAAATCATTTTTTACTTAATCTTCTTTCGCAAAAAAAAAAAAAAAAAAAAAAAAATAAAATAATAAAATATATATATATATATATATATATATATATATATATATATATATATATATATATATATATATATATATATATATATATATAATATATATATATATATATATATATATATATATATATATATATATATATTATATATATATATTATATATATTATTTTTTAATATTAAAGGTTTTTTAAAAAAAAAAAAAAAAAAAAAAAAATGTAAAAAAATAAAAAATAAAAATGGTTTTTAATAAGAGTTAAAAAATTACTAGATCATTTATTAAATATTTGTGCAATCATATAGTTTTATTTTTATATTTTATTTTAGGTATTAAATAGTTTTGTATTGTTTTGGAATTTATAATTGAACTCCAATGGTTTGAAAGAAGATATTATTTTACATCTTTACATATTTTTTCTTTTAAATCTCCTTAAGGTTAATATTTAGATAAATGACACACACACACACCTGTTTCCTTCAATTCGTATTGTCTGTTAAGAATGAATTTGTTATGTCATAAGCACATTGCAAAAAGTGAAATTGTATCTAGTAAAGTAAGAATTTAAATAATTATTGTTTATTTACATATTGTAAAGATTTTGTGGGGTGAAAATTGCATATTCTTTTTAATGAGAAACACTCCAATAATGATTTGTGTTTATTTATTTTTATTTTTGTTTCCAGAAACACTGGACCACTTCTCGCAAGCACCTCTTTGTCATCTGTGCACGAATCTACTGATGAAAGAAGAGAGAATCGCAGAGAGAGAACAAAAGGTCTCTAAACATTTTTATTAAATACTTTAAATTTTTTAAGATAGTAATAGACTTTTTTTTTTTTTTTTTAAATTAGAATTTTTTTTTTTTTTTTTTTTTTTTTTTTTTTTATTAATTTATTATATATATATATATATATATATATATATATATATATATATATATATATATATATATATATATATATATATATATATATATATATATATATATATATATATATATATATATATATATATATATATATATATATATATATATATATATATATATATATATAGAGGAAATCTCCCAAACCAAATTAAAATCCGAATTTTTTAAAATAATTTACAGATACGTACTAAATATCGTTAATAGAAATATTTATTTATTTATTTACTTAATTTATTTTATTATTAAGCTTAATTCAGATTAGAATTTAATACTCTATAGTTGATAACATTTGAAACTTGAATTATGATCTCGAGTACCTCTTTTTATGACACTTTTATATTTTATATTTCAGATAAATTCCTAACATCTTTTAACACCTTTTAATAATATTTTTATGTTTATAATATAAAATTACCAATTTATTAAATAATTTTAAACCGGATTTATTTTTATGATGTTGCAATGTTGCTTGATATGTTTTTCTCTTTATATCTACTACTTTACGGTCTTCTTGGGATATATACAGTGTGAGGAGTATAGAAAATAAACAGTACAATGTTTTAAATTATTTTTTTTTTTTAAGCTGTTGAGTAGACCCTAAAACAGATTTTACCTTGTTATAATTATTTTTGTTTATTTGCTGATGTATTCAGCAAAACCCCCAAAAAATGTCATCTCTGTGAAAAATGTTTAATTATTACCAAATTTTAGTTTCCCTTTGCCCTTTGTCTGGAAGAGGTAAGCACTTGTTCTTTCCCCTAAGAAAGTAAATTCGGATTTTCTATTATTATTTAGAAAACTTCTAATTTTTATTAAAGAATGCGAAGAGAAAACTGATATTTCAAGTCATTCAGAATCCTTTGACTTGATTCTTTGTAACTGTTTACGTAAGTTCTAAGTTTTACAGGGAATAATGTACAGTGTGGATATCTTTGTAGTTTTAGGTTAAATTGAGATAATGAAATTACACATTTTAAATATAGTTCAGGATTTTTTATTTTCTAGTTGTTATTGTTTTAATAGACAGAACAACTATCGTTCTGTTTGTAAATGCTCACTAAAGGCGAAATTTAATATCAGGTAAAGACCACTCGGAGAAACCATTGAAGTCGTCTTATGGTGGCAGGAAACTACAAACAGCCGCACAGATTTTGGGATCAGTCGACTCATTAACATCGTCGGGAAAATCTTCGGGAAGCAAATTTTTCAAGGCGATAGACCAAGAGGTCTCTGAAATTGTCCAAGAAATTAACTCGGTAAGGTCTATTTACAAGGAGACAGATGATTTACTTTCTGAATGTCCTTGAGATGTGTGGTGCTATTGCAAGACCTTTTCTGCTTCTGCTACTGCTTCTGCTTTTGCCATTTGATTTGTATAATTTTATCGGAAAACGAAGCATGCAAATTTCTGTATCATATTTTTTTTCCCTTGCCCGTGCTTGATTAACCCTTTTGTGTGACATAACTTAGAGTTTTGGTGATTCCAACTTAAAACAATAGGAACAAACTCTTTGGGGTTCTAACACCTAAAATCTTCTTTGTAATATAGCCAACAACAAGGGGATATACACACACACGCGCGCGCACTCGCCTATCCGCACAAGACTGCAAGATGGTGAGACCTCAGTATTAGACTTTTACCAACAAGTAACCCTTCGGATGAAGAAATATCTGAAAAGCAACTAGGTTCCTTGTACCTCTTTGTCCATTCTTTTTGAAGTGGTAGGAATGTACGATATTGCTGTTAATTATGGTGTTCCTCAGGGTTCTTATCTATCTCCAACTTTATTCTTCCTTTATATCAATGATTTTCTCACCTCTACTTCTAACTATATTCATTTTTATGCCAATGACTCGATTCTCCATTCCTCCTCTCATTTTAAATCTTCTCCCTCTTTTGCATCAAGGGCTCCTATCGACCCGCTTTCATATTCTATTCTTGTTTACCATATATATATATATATATATATATATATATATATATATATATATATATATATATATATATATATATATATATATATATATATATATATATATATATATATATATATATATATATATATATATATCTCGCATAGTACGGCTAATTGGTTCCGGCAACTTTCCTTACTGTTTGAAACCGCATTATTCGATGAATGTAAGCTATAGGATAAATAATAATTGGTTCCAATAATATTTTTTTCAGCATTTTTTTCGATTATCGATATTTGTATTAATGATGATTTCCATGCTTGAAATGAATAATAAAAAACAAATAAATTTAAAAGCTTTTATTTAATGTATTATTGAACAAAAAAAAATATTTAAAATTTTATTGCAATATTGAAGTTTGCACTGGTTTCTTCTTTGGCTTCTCTTCATACAAAGCAAAAGTTATAATTTAAAAAAAAATTCGAAAATGATGAAAAACAATTTAAATGTAGCGTTGGCTAGTTGAATAATCAATAGGCAAACAGTATGTGTCTAGCGCAGTTATCGTAAAATACAGGCTCTGAGCGGGAAGTATGCTTACGTTTTTCACTTATTATTAATAAAAAAATTACTAATTTTAAAATTTAATAATACGCACTATAGTGAAACCGCACTGATCGAAACCGTACTTTGATATATATATATATATATATATATATATATATATATATATATATATATATATATATATATATATATATATATATATATATATATATATATATATATATATATATATATATATATATATATATATATATATATATATATATATATATATATATATATATATATATATATATATATATATATATATATATATATATAAATTTGTTTGTTATGAGTGGAAGAATGAAGAGTTGAGTCATGAGCATAAAAATGAACAGAGTTTAAATTGCAGCTCAGATCACTTGTAAAAAGTAAGAATAAAGTCGGAGATAGAACAAAACCTTGAGGAACCCCACAAATAATAGGAAAGTAGGAAATGCCAATATGAAATGATCTGAGAAAAAACTAGACATGAGTCAGGTAAGAGAAACAGGAAACGAAAAGAAGGAAGTTTAAGTAGTGGCCTGTCCCATATACCTTGTTAAAAGCTTTGGAAACCTTCAAGCTATACCACTCCCCATAGTCTCTAAAGTAGAACTCTTAAGCAGACTTAAAAAGTTTGTATATAATGGTTTTAATACGTTCATATATTTAATAATCTGTGAGAAAAGAGAGTAACTGACCTGTTGGCTGTTGCCCTGTGTCCTATTGCAGTAGGGGAAGTCCTTTCAGATAATCTGTATGACAGGTTTGTTCATGAGCTTTCACTCTGCGATTTCCTTTTTTACTGTCGTGGTTGGGAGGTAACACATTCGTACCAACTTAGAGATCAGAGTTCGAGTCCTCGTACTCAACTTTTCTTAAAAAGTTTGTATATAATTTAACTCTGCGAGCCATATGGTTAATATTTGCGCTATATATATATATATATATATATATATATATATATATATATATATATATATATATATATATATATATATATATATATATATATATATATATATATATATATATATATATATATATATATATATTAGTGATGGCATCCGCATCAAAATTAACATTCCGCATCCGCACTTTCGAAAATTCAACATCCGCATCCGCATCCGCTTTCAAAAATTCAACATCCTTATCCGCACTTGACGAATATTAAATATCCGCATCCGAAAATAAGATAATATGACATGCGATCCATCACTAATATAATATATAATATATATATATATATATATAATATATATATATATATATATATATATATATATATATATATATATATATATATATATATATATATATATATATATATTAGGGATGGAGTGAAGTATCGGTATCGGCAAGTATCGGCATATTTTCCGATACCGGTATCGGTATCGGCCTTTTCAGTATCGGTATCGGCAAAATTTTTGGATAAGAGTAAAGTATCGGTATCGGTAGTAGTATCGGCATATTTTCCGATACCGATACCGGTATCGGTATCTGGTAATTTTTAGGTATCGGTATCGGTAAAAATTTTGGTATCGCTCCATCCCTATATATATATATATATATATATATATATATATATATATATATATATATATATATATATATATATATATATATATATATATATAATATATATATATATATATATTCCATACAGAGATAGAATTTATGAAAATACTTTTCCATTTTAATTTATTCCCAAAGTTCCAAGTGGAAAAAGTATTAAATAACGAGTGTCTCACTAATATCTTCAGACCCACTCTTCATTTTCCTACTGTACCCAAACAAAAAATCTTCTTAAAACTTCTGTATATAGGATCACTTACAACTCAATTTACTAGAAATATTCTTACTATAATTGAAGCTACATTCCCGCAATGCCAGTTCATTCGTATAAAATATAACTCCCTCTCAATTCCCACTTTCTTCAGACACAAAGAATCTCACCCAATGCTTCTCAGATCCTGATTAATTTATTTAAGTGTACCAGCTGTGATGCGGTATATGTAGATCAAACTGGTCTACAATTGAAAGTAAGGATTGATAGGCATAGAGGAGTGGGTATCTCCATGGTCTCTTATGGCAGAGTGTTCAGGAGAGGAAAGAGGAAGGTCATTTCTTAAGGAAACTCCTCTATGCTTATCAATCCTTACTTTCAAATGTAGACCAGTTTGTCTGCATATGCTGCATTACAGCTGGCACACTTAAATAAATGAATTAATGAGGATTTGAGAAGTATTGGGATAGATTTCTTGTGTCTGAAGAAAGTGGGAATTGAGAGAGAGTTATAATTTGTAAGAATAAATTGGCACTGGGGGAATGTAGCTTCAAGTACAGTAAGAATATTTTTGTTAAGTCGGAATGTAAGGGACCCTAAATACGGAAGTTTTAGATATGTTTTTTGCTTAGGAACAGTAGGAAAATGATGAGTAGCTCTAAAGATATCAGCGAGAAACTCGTTCATACTTTCTTCCACTTGGAACTTAGGGAATAAATTAAAATGGAAATGAATTTTAATACATTCCATCTCTTTATGGAATAAATGCCAGTCAGAACAAATTTTAAATGCTCTACAGATTCTAGATCTTAGACCTGATAGAATAAACTTAAGAGGTATATTGCTAAAATAGTTTGTAGCAAGAAGGGTAGAAGTAGGTTTTCTATAAACAGATGTTTTAAATATGTTAATATGCGTAACATATACACCTAGAACAAATAAGGAATTATTAACTTCTTGTTCCATGGTGAATCTCATGCTGTTGTGTCTCTCCTTCATATACTATAGAAACATATTGGTATGAGATTTCTCCTTGAAAACTACGAAGCAGTCATCCATGTAGCGGCGATAGAGAAGGGGTTTGAAGAGGGGTCATTGTCTGATCCATTGTTTTTCATAATTACAGAGAAAGCTATTTGCAAAAGCAGGACCTAAAGGAGAGCCCGTAGCCATACCATCAATTTGGATATAGTTCCCTGTCGAAAAGGAATATAGAATCTTCAACAGATAATTTTAAAAGTTTGGTGAATGAGAGATGATCCATTCCCATAATGATTGTTGTGAAATAATTCATTAAGTTATTATGTTGGTGGTTTCAGAAATAGGAAGATTTGTATACAAAGATTCAATATCAAAGCTTGTCATGAAGCAAGTGCCAAAAGAAGAAGAATTTAGGCAATTGATAAAGTCGAAAGTGTCTGACAAAGTATATTCGTTTTTAGTTAGAGGATCTAAGATAGGATTTTAAAATTTGGTAATATTGTAGTTAGAGAGAGATATATATATATATATATATATATATATATATATATATATATATATATATATATATATATATATATATATATATATATATATATATATATATATATATATATATATATATATATATATATTGTGTTGCATTTTTGCATCAAAATTGACATCCGCATCCGCACTTTTGAAAATTCAACATCCGCATCCGCATTTTCGAAAAATTCTACATCCGCATCCGCACTTGACGAAAATTCTATATCCGCTTCCGCAAATGAAAAAAAATGACATCCGATCCATCATATATATATATATATATATATATATATATATATATATATATATATATATATATATATATATATATATATATATATATATATATATATATATATATATATATATATATATATATATATATATATATATATATATATATTCAGCCTGTGCCAAAGAAGCGAGGTCCCTCTTAACCCTCCGACTACCGTCCCATCTCTTTAACATCCGTTCTTTCTAAAGTTTTTGAATCTATCCTTAACAGTACGATTTGGAAACATCTCAATTCTTCTAATCTTATCTCTGAATGCCAGTATGGCTTTCATTAAAAAAGGTCTACTGTTAATGTTCTTCCCTTTCTCTCTGCTCTTGGTCCTCTGCTTTTCGGAATTTCGGTGAATCTTTTGTTGTTACGCTGAACATATCGAAAGCTTTCCCCTTTTCCGGTATCTACCCTTCAATCTGATTTTGTATCAGGTCGTTCTGTAGCAGCTGTTGTAGATCGATTTTTAAGCTATTAATAGTGGTGTTCCTCAAGGTTTTGACCTATTCAGGGCTGGGGAGCTGATAAAATTTGCTTTAGCTCTGGCTCCAGAGCCATTGTCAGATGTGCCTCCGGCTCCAGCTCATGCTCCGCCTTTGGTTTAAAGATTTTCCTAATTCTTATACATGTATTTAGGTATTACCGCCACCCATCCAAGGAACATCAACCCAAATGCAGCTCTGCGCCAATGGGACTCAATACTTCATTCTTTAATAATAGTTTGAACTGGGCACAATACAAGTCTCATTTTTTTTTAAAATCAATACAGCCAAATTTATAAAATAAAATGTACTCTTCATCAAAAGAAATAAACAATAATTTTAAATTATTTTCAAAATGAGTTTGTTTTAAGAAACATTATGGCTTCAATAAGATCCTCTTTCATTGAGACTCGTAAGTCTGACCAAATTATTTAAAGGGTCGAGAATAGGCGTTCCACAATAACATGTGTTGTTGGCATTGAAGTTATTGTATTAGCAACAATCTGAATTATTTTTGTGTAATGTGGAATCGCCTTTTAAGTCATTTTGCCTTGATGATATATCTATTTTCTTCATAACAGACAAAGCGTAAGATATAACAAGCTTAAATTTAGCAATAGGAGATTCTCATTTACTATCTACTTTTCCTTCAGTCCGACGCCATTTATCTAGATCAAGGAACTCTTCAAAGCTGCTTCATTCTCAAAATTTAAAGATAATGAAGTTGAAGTTTGGTTTACATTAAATTCATTAACAATATTAATTGCTTGGCATTTTTCACATCCTCCTTTTTGAGTTGCTGATTGTTTTGAAGTATTATATCGCTACATTCGAATTGCTGTATTAATCAATGCTATCTTTCCTTTACTGAGCTGTACATAATTCAGCGAAATTCGGTACATAGGATCCGTATAGATTACAGTAAGTAATACTTCATTATTATTGACTCTTAAATTGCATCTACAATTCCTCCACCTATATGAGAAAATGTCAGCATAAGTTTTTCCCACTCTTTATAAAAGCTACTTGTAATCTTTTAGTCACTAAGAATGGATGACGAGAGATTGCTTCAAGTCTTTCTACTTCACACTACTAAAAATCAGTCATTGTTATGTCTGGATGAGCCATGTCAAATAATGTATTCTTTAGTTCTAAAAGGAGCTTAATCATTAGGTAAGTATTGCCCCAAAAAGTTGCTTAGTCTAAGATAGCAACTTTTCCTCTTTTACGTTTTAATAAAACTTCAACTTTTGGTGTTCGTGCAATCACAGCAATTTGGCGTACATTAGCAGTAACGTATGTAAAGCACATCGCATGTGTTCTATTTTTACAGCAGTGAAAGCAGATTTCACATCTTCATTTAATTCAGTTTTTAAACCACTTTCACAATTCCCTGGGTCAGTGATACAAATTTCGGATTTACAATCTAAATTCCTACTATCTATTTCAGATGGGTCTACATTGCGTTTATCTATTGAACTTATCATGTTGGATGCATTATCCGCTACAACTGCTAAAACTTGCCCTTTAGTAAGTCCAAACTCTTTGAGAACTTCTTCAATTAGATTTCTTATAAATTCTGATGTATGTTGTGCTTGCATTTCTCGAACTGCTTAAGTACGTGTTGTTATTTCCTTGAGTTGGTTAGTTGGACATTTATTGTAAAATAATTTATTCTCTGCCTAGCACAAGCATCCATTTTTAGGGGGGGGGGGGGATTTTTCCCATTTAGCATTTGTTTCGGCACTTTTCTACCTTTCAGCTCACTTATCACCATTTTTCTGACATCGTGTCTTTCCATAAAAGCCTATAACTTTTTTGACTAATTCTCCATTTAATTAGATGTCTTAGCACTTATTTTCAATCCACAAATGACTTCATCTTGTGCAACTTGGTAAAGCAAAATATTTTCTTCAATTTCTTTTTTATTTTAAATATTTTGATACTGATGATTAATTACATTGCCTGGTTTTCAATGTGAAAATGTTACTTAAAAATCAATTTTAAAGGAAATTATAATTATTTTAAATTACTGCATGCCTTCATTATTACTGATTGCCATATTAATTATTATAAATATTAGCCTGAAAAAAAAAAAAATAATAAATATATATATATATATATATATATATATATATATATATATATATATATATATATATATATATATATATATATATATATATATATATATATATATATATATATATATATATATATATATATATATATAGAGAGAGAGAGAGAGAGAGAGAGAAAATATTTCACATTGAGAAGTAATGAATTGTAAGAAAAATTAAAAGAATGAATACGATAAAATAATGAATGCTAATATGATAGCAGAATACATTCGGAGCTGGAGCTGCTTCCTTTTTTGAACTTTAGCTCCAGCTCTACCCACATTCCTAAAAACGGTTCCGGTCCCGCTTCAGCTCCCCAGCCCTGGTCCTATCCTCAACGTTTTCTCTTCTTTTCATTAATGACATCTCTCTCTTACTTTATCACCTATTCACTACTATGCCGGTGATTCCACTATTCATTATTCCTTTCAATTTGAGACATCCCTCCCAAAAAATATTAATCGACCTAACCTATAGTCTTTCTCGTATTTCAAATTGGGGCAGAGAAAATAAGATCGTTTTCAATTCCTCAAAAACTCAGTTCCTCCATCTCTTTACTCGGCACAAACTTAATTAAACACAGATACGGTATCTTCGAAAACACACAACTCAAACTTCGTCTGTCCTTGATGTTCTCGTTGCTTCTTTTTCTTGTGATCTTTCTTGAAAAGATCACATCACTTTTCTTTCTAAACAAGTTTCTAAGAGATTGAGAGTTCTAAGGTGCCTCTTCCTTTTTTGCTTTCTCTTTATAACTCTGTTGTACGTCTCGTATCTGGGGTGGTTCCACTCATACACCTCTTCCTGAAAAGTCTGAAACACATTCCCTTTATCTGTTTTCCAAACTTCCTTTGACTTACACACCTTCAAAAGCCGTGTATCGAGATATGTCGGTCTTTAATTTGACCAGATTTTCGATGTTTTCCCAACTCTGGTGGAAATTAATATGCCCCTGACCTTTGCCCACCAGAGGTGATATATATATTATATATATATATATATATATATATATATATATATATATATATATATATATATATATATATATATATATATATATATATATATATATATATATATATATATATATATATATATATATATACTAAAGAGCAAAATTAACGCACCATCTACAATTTATCAGTTGGGAGACCCTGACTACATTGTAGGGTAATGGGAGTGCCTGTGTGTGGAGCTGTGTGCCCGTACCTACCCAAGTAATGCAGTTTAGCATCGAACCAGCCAAATTCGGTGAGTAATTGGGTAGGAGAAGTAACGTCACAGATATGCCAGATATCGAGAGTATTCAACCTTTAACGTTTGTACAAGTAATATGGAGAGGTTACGATGGAGTTTGACACGCATTGACTTTGTGGCAATCACAACATTGGCAACTGAAGAGTACGGGCAACGCCAATTGGGCCGACGGTTCAGGGTCTCCTATACAACCATCGGAAGGGTCCTACAGAGGTATGGGTTGACACATGCGTTGTCGATCCGTTATGGTTTGGGGTGGTTTATCTTTCCATGCTTGCACGGAGTTACACATCTTCGCTACAGGGTACCTAACCGGGCAACGATAAATAACCGGCATATTCGAACCGTACGTCGTTCCATTTGTCCCCTATATCGTTGAAGCCTTCGTTCTCATGCAGGATAACGCCAGATCGCAGGTAGCCAGATGTGTTGGTGATTACCTCAATACCGTAATGGACTTGCCCGCGTACATTCCTGACCTAAACCCCATCGAGCTTCTGTGGGACACACTTATAAGGTGGCTGCGACGGCTACAGCACCAGCCACACAGCCTTGATTACCTGCGACAAGCGGTTGTATTCCTGTGGTAGGAACTGCCACAGGAAGCCATTCAGGACCTCATCTCCAGCATGCATCAACTGTATTTAGCTATCATACATGCAAAGGGAGGCCATACAAGGTACTGATGGCCAGGGACAGGTGGCATGCACATACACTCTGCAGGTTTGCAACGCACCCTATTTATATGCCACGGTGTCCCAGGGTCCCGGGGGTTCCCACGGCGAGGCACCACATTATCCCCATTATGTATAACCATGTGCTGTAAATTAACAATGTTACTACTACCCTCTTTGCAAGTTTTAATATCCTCCTATTGACGTTTGTTCCAGTGGGTTCGTTAATTTTGCTTTTCAGTGTATATATATATATATATATATATATATATATATATATATATATATATATATATATATATATATATATATATATATATATATATATAACCTCTGGTGGGCAAAGACTATAGGTCCACTAGAATTTGGGAAACATCGAAAATCTGGTCGGTAAATGCCATGTTCCGATACACGACATTTGAAGGTCTGTAAGTAAAAGTAAGTTTGTATCAGACTTTACCAGTTGAGTACATGTAAGATTGAGCATAGCAGTTAACTCTGGAGTCAGAGAGTTGTACAGAGAAGGAATGAGACTTTATAGAAAGGCGTGTCGCACGAACCTTTTCTCAATGGAGAAGGTATGCATGAGGCGGGAGAGTTCAGAATCGTATTGTCCATTGTGGTAGTGATAGTAGAGTGAGAGAGAAGCAACAATTCGACAGGCAGAAAGAGACTAGAGAGAATTTGTGACAGCAGAATAGTTAACAAAAACCCTAGATTCCACCTTTTCAAGAACTGTGTGAGTGGGGCCACCCCAGATGTGTGAGGCGTACTCCATAGAGGGGCTGACAAAGCCTCTATACAGAGTAAGCAACAGGGGCGGCGTGAAGAAATTAAGAAGGCGCCTCAGAACGACCAACCTTGAGAAGTTTTTAGAAAATGAAACACCAAGATTAATAAAGACAGACGAAGGTTTGAGTTGTGTATTATTGAAGAAGATGTCATAGATATGTGGAAGGTTGTCGAGTAGGTAGGTAGTGCAACTGAGTTTTTGAGGAATTGAAAGTGACCATGATATCTCTGCCCCAATATTGAAATTCAAGTAAGATCAGAGGTTAGTTGCTCCAAGGCTAACCTCCTTGCGTTGATGAAGTAATAGAAAGAGGTCATTAATGAAAAATTGAAGAAGTGTTGTGGATTGGACAGAACCTTGAGGAAAACACCACTATTAATAGATTTAAAGGATGAACCTTGGCCTCCTACAACAGCTGCCATAGAACGACCTTAAATGAAATCACAAAGAAGGATAGATACCGAAAGAGATATTTCGAAATCAAAACTTTGTGTAAGACTGTCGAAAACTTTCGATATGTCCAGCGCGACAGCAAATTATTCATCGGAATGCCGAATATATATATATATATATATATATATATATATATATATATATATATATATATATATATATATATATATATATATATATATATATATATATATATATATATATATATATATATATATCCTATACTGTATAGTATTTTTTTGTTTTAGATGTCAGAGTACGTTGCAACAGCGAATTGCGCCAACGAAACCCCTCGCCACGATACTTCCATTGAACAAGAACAAGATTCTGCTCGCTTAACACTCAAGAGGATTGACCAAGTGTCAGATTTGCTTTCAAAATACGTAGGATGAATTAACTCAACATTAACTCTACAGAGTTTGTGTGTCTGTATATATAATGAGCAAAATTTTATCCAATAGAGTAATTCAACTTTTTTATACTTAACTTGTTAAGGAGTTTTAAATAAAATATTTTTACATATTTTTTTCTTTTATTTTAAAGATTTTTTTTTCTTTGGGTATCTTTTATGAGGTAGACTTGATGCATATTTTCACTTCTATACTACTTATTGTTGATGGAGACTATTAAATTATTCAGGGAATTTTCTGTCTTTATTAATTAATTACATTGCTCTAATTTTATATTACCTTATGCTCATATTGTTTTATATTCCTCACATGCCTCAAAATAAACTTCGTTCCTCTTTAAAGTCTAATTTTTTATCTTCAATATAATTGTTCAAAAAAGTAAAAACGCTCTCACACTCATGAAGACTTTTTTAAGTTAGTCCATGTCTCGATAGACCCTTGTGGCTTCTTACCGTCTCTATTTTCCTATTTTTTCCTAAGGCTAAAACGGAATGATATTTACGGTTTCGTAATACAATGTATCTGTCTTGCCTTAAGTATATTCTCTCCTTTACACTGATTCAACCCAATTGACTTGCTTAAATTCATTAAGAAATTATTATTCTCTTCCACTCCTCTTCATATCTCTCTAATCCCATTTCAAATTATAAAAAATTTTATTTTTGGACTTTTGGTAAATTCACTTTTTTTTTCTCTCAATTTTTTTCTTTTTCATTTCTCTTTTTGTGCATGTTTTAGGACAAACTATATATATATATATATATATATATATATATATATATATATATATATATATATATATATATATATATATATATATATATATATATATATATATATATATATATATATATATATATATATATATATATATATATATATATATATATATATATATATATATATATATATATATATATATATATATATATATATATATATATATATATATATATATATATATATATATATATATATATATATATATATATATATATATATATATATATATTCTTTTTATTTCGCTTCACGTGTGCAAAGGCCAGAGGCCTACAGAAATTTCCACCAGTTTAGAGAGAAAATAGGAAACCTGGTCAAATTAAAGACCGACTTGACCTGATACACGACGTTTGAAGGTGTGTAAATCATTGGAAGTTGGGAAAATAGATGAAGGAAGTGTGTTCCAGACTTTACCAGTAGAGTACATGTAAGATTGAACATTACGATTAAGTCTGGGATCAGAGAGTTGGACAGAGAAAGGATGAGACTGTGTAGAAAGACATGTGGCAAGATTTCTTCTCAATGGAGGTGGTATGCGACGAGAGAGTTCAGAAGAGCAGTGTCCATTGTAATAACGACAGTATAGAGAGACTAATGCAACAATTCGACGGGTAGAAAGAGACTGGAGTAAAATAGTGAGAACAGTAGAATTGAAATGACTAAAATCCCTAGACTCCACCTTTTCAAGGAGAGCTGTATGAGTGGAACCACCCAAGATGTGTGTCATACTATATACAGGGGTGAACAACAACAACCCTATAAAGAGCAAGCAACTGGAATGGAGTGAAGAAGTTGGGAAGGCGCCTCAGAACACCTAACCTCTTAGAAGCTTGTTTAGAAAGAAAATTAGTGTGAACTTCCAAGAAAAAGAAACACCAAGAACATGAAGGAGAGATTATGGTTTGAGATGCATATTTTCAAAGAAGATATAATATTTGTGTAGAAGATTGTGTCGAGTAGAGAGGAGGAGGAATTAGGTTTTGGTGTCATTGAAAACTACTATGTCTTCTCTGCCCCAGTTTGAAATGCGAGATAGGTCAGAGATCAGTTGCCCCAAGGCTACCTTTTCAAATCGAAGAGAGTAATGAAGGGTCGAGTCATCAGCATAGGAGTGGATTGCAGATGAAGTAACAGAGATTAGGTCATTAATGAAAATCAGAAAGTGTTGAGGATAGGACAGATCCTTAAGAATCACTACTATTAATAGATTTAAAGGATGAACGGTGGTCGTCTACAAAAGTTACCATAGAACGACCAGCAATTAAATCAGAGATATGGAAAGATTCAGAAAGAAGGAAGTTTGGAAATCAAATCTTTGCGCTAGACTCCATCGATAGCTTTCGATATGTCCAGCACGACAGCAAAAGATTCACCGAAATGTCTAGAGCGGAGGACCAAGTGTCAGAGAGGAGGGAAAGAAGATCACCAGTAGAGCTTTTCTTGCGGAAGACTTGGAAGAGACAGGACAAGATACAGAGATAAGGTGATCGGATGAACCCAGAGGAGGAAAGAGTTTAACAGTGTAAGGAGAAAGATTAGAAGTAAGGAAAAGATCAAGTATGTTGGGTTCATCACCAAGGTAGTCAGGGATACTGGTAGGGAGATGCACCAACTGCTCAAGGTTGTTCTGGATAGGAAAGTCGTAGGCGAGTTCACCAGCTGGATCATGAGAACTTGATGAAAGCCATTAGCGGTGGTGAAATTTGAAATCACCTAAGATGATGATTTCAGAGAAAGGAGAAGAAGAAAGAATATGTTCTATTTTGGAGTTAAGATAGTCGAAGAATTTTGGATAGTCTGTAGAGTTAGGATATAAGTAGACAGAACAAATGAATTTAGTTGTAGAGTTGCAAGAAAGTTTAAGCCATAAAGTAGAGAATTCAGAAGTATTTTTTTGCTGGTATTTTATTGGTAATGCCTAATTTTCATCCTTCAAAATGGAAAATTTCATTTTCTCCTGTCTTACAGTGAGAGAGATTCATTAATTTTGTCAGTATTAGTGACCAGCATAATGAAATTCTGAATAAGACACCCAGCCCTTTTAAGCATCTTTTACAACAGAAGGAAAAGAAAACAAAGGGTTGCTGAAGCAAATATTTTTCCACATTGCAGAAACGAAAACATAAAGGCAAGGTTTGGTGAAAACTTTTCTCCCGTTGACCTTTTCACAACCTAAACAGAAAACCCAACGTCTTTAAAGTCTCTTTGCAAAACGAAATGAAAGAGTTTCAACGGTAATACAAAACATTAAGACCAAGAACCAGTGCTTACTGAATGGATGTAGAAGAGATAGGAGAGTTTGCAGATTTTTGTGAGAGATGTAAATATTTGAATTTTACAAAAGAGTTTAATTCACATGAGTTGACCTCAATGAAATACTCTATCCGAGTAAAAGAAAACGGAACTGAGGGAACCTTTGATGCAAACGATGGAACTGATCTAAAATTTGAAAAATTGTAGAGTCGAGAGGACTGTGGAAGCAATATAATTTAACAAAGCTTAAAAATGGTTAGACACACTCTAAACGTATTCAGCTCGGAATCGTTGCAGATATATTCTTCGACGGGCTAAGCGCATTTTCTCCAAAAGGAAATTCAATGACCTCTTTGGTTTTTCTACAGACAAAAATTTCTGGCCCCTTGCCATAAACATCCTTAATAATTTCTGTAAATCTGCATTTCCTCCTCTTATTAGATTAGACGGTTCTGTAACTAATTCGCTTTCTGAAAATGAAAAACTCTCCGGCCTCTTTTTCATCTAATTCTGATATCCCTCCTCTTATACTCAGGTGTTCCATGTATCCGGCCCGTAGACGGTGGGTGGGGGGTGGGGGCAGGACAGACTTCACCCGTCCTGGAATTATCTTTGCTATTCTTGGGACGTCCTAACAACATTTTAAAAATTTAGAAACAAAAACTATTGCAAAAAGTTTATTTAAGCCATTGAGAATTCCAACCTCAACCCCTGTACTGACTTCATAGAAGTTTTGATACCCTTTTAATTAAGAAACTGATTTTTGGTAAAAATTAACCAGCATAATCGATGCATTTGATCAAAGGGAAGAAATAGATTTCTTTTTACAAGAGAATTGGCGCCAATTTGCATAAAATTTTACGATTTTCACTGTTTTTTAAGATGCCATTGAGAAGGTATTGCTTGTTGCCAGCGGTCCGCTTCTAGTATTTTAGAATTTGAAAGCCCGAACCAGGTACTAATTTTTATTTATAGTAGATTTTAAGATAAATTTATTGTACAAAAAAGAAGTTTTTAAAATATTTAAAACTTTTTCAATAAAAGAGACAATATAATATTTATTTTGTCGCCAGGAGGTCGACACATTTCAGAGAAGCAATTTTTATAATATTTACTTCAATATGTGTGAAACTATTATTTTAGCGTAGTGTAATAATTACACATAATTCAAAAGAGAAAATATATCAATATTTCCTATATGAAAATATTGTAAAAATTCTATCATAATAATTTTTAATTAATAACAAATATTAGTAGAATAACCCTTTTGAATCATGCTCATACATTTGTTAATCAATTCATATATTTCCATTGATAGCTGGGAGCAGAGAAAATATATATTAAGTAATTTCATCGAACGTAATAAAATTTTGCCTAACGATACATTGCGAGAATTCTGACTTAGACGTGATTGTCAAATAATTTTTGTCTGGTATTGGTCAATTGATTTAAATCTAACACCTTTTAACGGTGGAGGATCACTTGGTCTTTGGATGACTTCGCTACCAACATCATAGAAGTGCTTCCTCCATTAGTTTCTTCGTTTATTAGAATATATAACAATCTAAGACAATTTATGACAAGCAAAACTGCTATTTCATTTTATTACTTATTTTCTATGTCATTTTCTACCTTTTGAAATATAGTCGTACATTCACTTCTTCATCCAAGTTCATCAAATGTGGACAAATATTTATTTTCATTCAAAATAATACATAGAACAAGTAAATAGTAAATCGCTTCTTCCCCCCCCCTCCCCCCCAAAAAAAATAATATATATATATATATATATATATATATATATATATATATATATATATATATATATATATATATATATATATATATATATATATATATATATATATATATATATATATATAATATTGTTCTGGGTACAGGTCTGCCTTGTCTCTGACTTATTACCCATGATTGAGTGTATGGGATCCTGAAATCTATGAACGTTATTCAATGCCCGAATGGCATTCCTCCCAGTGTTTTAAGGGAGTGTGAGACGTCTATGATCTGGTACCTTTCCTCATTCAGTTGTACTTTCTATGCCTTAATACTGATTCTTTTCCTCATTGTTGAAAGAACTTAAATATTCATCCAATCCCGAATAAAGGTAGCTGTTCTGACCCAACTATCGTCCTATGGCTCTTACTTGTGTTCTGTCTACAATTATTGAAACTTATCAACTCTCACTCCTGATTATCTGGAGCCCCATTCCCTTCTTTCAGATCATCATGGCTTTCGATGCACTAGGTCAATTTATGACACACAATTTCCTATCTCACTGATTTACGGTCCTCTGACCTTATGGACTATGAGGACATTTGTGTGGTGGCGCATGACATATCCATTATTTTGACCAGGTATGGCAAGTCGCTAATCTCAAGCATCCTTAATTCCTTTGGATCCTCCTTCTCTTTACTTACTCATATCTAATTTTCTCTTAGATCGTTCCATATCGGCATTTGTTGAGGGAGCAACTTCTTCCTCCTTTCTTTTTCAATTGTGGTGTTCTTCAAGGTTCTGTTTTATCTCCAACTTTATTCATACTTTTCATTAACGACCTTCTCAACTGCACTTCTAACTCTGTTCACTCTTACGCCAATGGCTCAACTCTACATTCTTCCACTCAATTTCAAATCTGCACCTTTGCGTCAACCTCGTATTACAAGGGGTACCCTGCTTTCGCATGAATTTCGAATGAAAAATGGAAACCCCAGACTTTCTCGTTGTAGGGCCTCCTTCTTTCCAGTTGCTTCTGTTCTACAAAACTCCCTACCGCCATCTGTTTTTCTTCTCGTATTTAATTTTCCTCCTTTCAAGTCTGTGTCCACCTGAAAGATCTACGTTAGATTCGGGCATGGGTGGGTTTTCTTTTTTTTATGTTTTACGTATGCTCCTCCTTGAAAAGAGCTCTGCCTGTGAGTGGTGATAAATTGTTATTAAAAAAAAACGAAACATGAGTGAAATCTATTATTGAGAGTCTGTCTATCATTAGCTCCTGAAATGGATTGATTTGAATGGAAGTTAGAGAAAGTAGGCAAAGCAAATGTTGAAATTCAATGCAAGGGAGTTTAGCCAACTATGACATGTCAAGTCTTAGATACGTGAATCGTACTCAGCATGCTATACGACTCTTCGTCTCCCAAAAGGCAAATAAATGACCAGAGATTTGTTAGAGGAAAGAATATCTAATATCTCTTGTAATCGAACCACCAAACCAATGTTTCAATAACTAACTATCGAATCTTTGTTACTGAAACTACAGTGAATAAAAGTGACATATTTGCAATACTGAATAGTTGTTTGCGACAAAATATTCAAACATTTTGTCGAGAGTTGAAAGGTTACGCCATAGCTAAGTGACTGGGTTTGTCCTGTAAAATAAAATCTCTACAATTCCATTTTCTAAATTTTATTCAGGAAAATACAATTACAATTTTACAATGTTTTTCAGTAGGTTCTATCAAAGCTTTGGTTCTATACTATTAAATACAATATTAATAATTTATTGGCAGTACATTTCTCTGAAAAGGGGCTTCTAAGGGGATACACATTGGTTTCCATTGAGCCCCAAAGTTTAGTCGATAAATAGTTCATAAATTTATTTTAATATCATTAAAATACAAATATGATACATATAATATCACAAACAGTAATAATAATTCATAAAGTAGTAAAGATAGCAAGAATAATAATAATTAGAACAAAATTAATAATACTAAAAAGAAATGTCGTCATGATATTAATTTTCAGAAATATTGGTAATCTTTGAGCTTTAAATCATTATTCATTTTTCAGCAACAAAATTCCAATTAACAATTCATCGTATACTTAATAATATGAATTGGTACACAACTAAAAAGGGATTATGGGGGGGGGGAAATTTGTGGTATGAGCCCAAAAATACTTATACTAATAACAATAATAATAATAATAATAACAATAATAATAATAATAATAATACTAATAATAATAATAATTATAATAATAATAGTAATAGTAGAAATAACAATAACAGGAGCAGGATTTTAGTATTTATTCTTGAAAAAGTTTCAGTAATAGAAATATAATTAAAGATATTTATAATAATTGCGCTAATAACGATAAAACAATAATAATAATAATAGTAAAAACAATAATAATAGTAATTATAACTCATAATAGGAACAATAATAAAATTAATAATAATAAATAACATCTCCAGCAGTCCGATACTGCTGTTGGTGTATGATATCACATGTATTATAGGAATGCCTACAACATATATAATAATAAAAAATAATAATAATAATAATAATAATAATAATAATAATAATAATAATAGAGATTGGATGCCGTATCAATACTCATCGCTATTTCTTACACTAAGTTTGAAGTATGCGTTCTTTATTTCAAGGATAATAAATAACTCAATGTAGAAACCACAATGGTGGCTTCAAGGTTTTCCTTTGTGGTTAGCCACTCTATGTATGGATAATGAATCTTTCTTTCCCAAGAAATGTAGTTTAAAATTAGTACCAGATTTCGGGTATATGAGGGAAAAGAGTTAAGGGAAAAGTATAATAATATATATATATATATATATATATATATATATATATATATATATATATATATATATATATATATATATATATATATATATATATATATATATATATATATATATATATATATATATATATATATATATATATATATATATATATATATATATTTTAAACTCCATAGGAGTTAATCACATACTTGAAAATACACAATAAAATGCCTTAATTTGATGAAGGTGTGTCAAAACTTTCGCTTCCAAATGAGGTTCCTTAATTAATTACTTTTTTGCCTTTTTAGCGGCATAATTCTTAGGTTTCGAAGCCTTCTTTGATGTGGGTTTCTTTGCGGTTTTTTGACTGCCTTTGGTTTCTTTGTTCGGTTTTTCTTTGCTACAATGGTTTTTTTGGCAGACTTCTTTGGAGTTTTCTTCTCTGCAGCGTTTTTGGCTGTTGCTTTCTTCTCCTTTTTTACTGCAGGTTTTTTTGCAGATATTTTTTTAGTTGCTTTCTTTGGTTTGTCATTATCAGTTTTGGTAAGTCTGAAAGATCTTTTAACTTGTTTTAGCGTGCCAGCTTCTTTTAGACGTTTTATTGAAAGTTTGAATTGTGTGGCTACTTTCTTCCAATCAGCCTGGAAGTTTGTGACAATGTACTTAATAATTGCATGACTCGAAGATCCCGATTTTTCTTTCAATGCATTAATGGCTTGCAAAATCATAACAGAGTATTTAGGATGAGTAAAGAGCTTCTTGGGTATCTTCGTCTTGGGTGCCTTCTTTATTGCCTTTGAAGTAGGGGTCCCTTGGGCTTCAGTAGCACCAGTGTTAGTCATATTGATTAGTTTAGCGAGAGTTGTAGTCAGAAATATAAGAAATGCTACAACCACGCAAGCAGTTGAGCGAATGAATGCCGAGAATCAACTCGCTCCTTATTTATATCTCACTCGTTGACGGAAAAGTAATATCCAGTTTCCAGTTCGTATTTTCGTTGATTTTCATGAAATACTAGAAATTACATGTGTTTATTAAAATTATTTAAAATATTATGGTTAAATAATTTTAATTAAAGTTGGGAATTACCTTATCAAAATTTTGAATCACACTTAAAGAAGAATGATTTAATTTTTAAGTCATAAAAACGCCTGTTATTCGCAAATCGATAAAAAAATTTCCTTCACAATACAATATCAAAATATCTATTAATATCTATTCTTTTAGATATTAATAACTTTATATACCTTGCATTCCATATGATATTTTCCTCATATTAAGCCTAAATAAATTCATTTCATATTTTTAATATATAAAAAATCGATTCCTAGCTACAGAGGGTAAAATTAATCTAAATTCCAAGCAACCAATAGAAATTTTTAAACATGAGAACAAAATATAAGTAATAATTTTGTTTCCTTTTAAGTAGCTGATAAAACAAATAATTTTTTGTTTGATAGAAAGACGGGAATTAAATTGTTTCTATGATCAATTAAAAGCTTCTTTATTGCCAGAGGAAAGGAAGCCTCTAAAATGCATTTATAAAATAAGTTTTTGTAAAAATTTATTTGAAAATCAAGTTAACTGCTAAAGTTTAGTCATTTATTTAGATATTGCAGTAGAGATTTAGCTTGAAATTATATGTACTAAATAAGGTTAAATATTTAAAAAAAAACTGTTTTGAAATAGCCCTATAATAATTTAAAATATTATTTCCATTATTGCACAAAATTAAATTATTCTTATGTGAATAAACCAATACGTCAGATAAAAAGAGTAAATAACACAAACCAAGGTATTAATTAATTATATATCATTGGAATATCAAAACATTTTTGCGTGTATGACAAAAAATATGACGAAAAAGTCCAATTATTTTAACCATAAAACATCGTAGAATATTTTTATTGACACTTTATTAAAGATCACTTTTTAAACAACAATTTTTGGTGCTTAACTCCTTTAAAGAGAAATAATCATCTGTTGGGAAAAAATTACTTTAATAATAATAATAATAATAATCATGATAATAATAATAATAATAATAATAATAATAATAATAATAATAATAATAATAATAATAATAATAATAATAATAATGAATAATGATGATGATGATGATGATGATGATGATGATGATGATGATGATAAAAATAATAATAATAATAATAGTGAAATTGCATCAGGATAAAATGAAACGTGTGTCTGATTCATGTTTGGTCTCGAGTTTGTCGAAGATTTTCATGCGTGTGACGTCACAATAAACAGCTGGCGAGAGAGAGACTCTTACGCGAGCCACGTGCGCATCATACTATGCGCTTATTTTCATGAATTTTCACGTCTT
>SEYY01022052.1:32500-41893 GCA_009176605.1 Armadillidium nasatum | reverse complement strand
ACAATTCGATGGCCAGCAAGAGATTGGAGAGAGTAAGATAGGAGAGTTGATGAGACGAAAAGCCCTAGACTCCCCTTCTGAAGGAGAGCTGTAAAAGTGGAGCCACCCCAGATGTGTGAAGCATTCTCCATACAGAGACAAACAACACCCATATACAGAGCAAGCAACTTCAGTGGCATGAAATACTTCTGAAGGCGCATCAGAACACCCAACCTCTTAGAAGCTTGTTCAGAGAGAGAAGTAATGTGATCTTTCCAAGAAAAAAATACACCAAGAATATTAAGAACAGATGAAGGTTTGAGTTGTGTTTTTAAAAAAGATATTATAGTTGTGTGGAAGATTGTGCCAAGTGGAGAGATGGAGGAACTGAGTTTTTGAGGCATTGAAAACTACCATGTTTCCACTGCCCCAATTTGAAATAAGTGAAAGATCAGAGGTAAGGCTAGCCTTCTCGAGTCTATTAATTGCTGTTGAGAGGTAAATATTTCAAACTGAAAGGAGTAATGAAGTGTGGAGTCATCAACATAGGAGAGGATAGGAGATGGAATAATAGAAAAGATTATTAATGAAAAGTTGAAAAAGTGTTGGGGATAGAACAGAACCCTGAGGAACACCACTATGAATAGATGTAAAGGAAGAACGATGGCCATCTACAGCGGCTGCTATAGAACAACCAGAAAGGAAATTAGAGAAATCACAGAGAGAAGGATAGACAAAGAAAGAGGGAAGTTTAGATATCAAAGCTTTGTGCTAGACTATATCAAAGGCTTTTGAGAAGGGAAAGAAGTCACCAGTAGAGCATTTGTTATGAATTCCATTCTGGTGATCAGAGATAAGATTAGAAGAATTAAGATGTTTCCAAATCTTCCTGTTATGATAGATTCAAAATCAAAAGTTTTAGAGAGAACGAAGGTCAAAGAAATGGGACGATAGTTGAAGGGTTGAGAGGTATTCCCCTTCTTTGGCACAGGCTGAATGAGCGCATGTTTCTAGCAAGAAGGGAAGGTTAAAGTAGAATGACAAAGACAAAATAGTTTACCAAGGCAGGGTGCAAGCTCGGAAGCACAAGTTTTGAAAAATACAGGAGGAATATAGGAACATAGGAAACATAGGAAAAAATAGAGACAGTTAGAAGCCACAAGGGCCTATCGAGACTGTCCCAGTCCAAACAAATATTAACTATCAATACTAATACATGCACAAAGACTAGGTCTGTCCTATCCCTAGTTATCAGTTTACTCATGCAAAGATAAAAAATAACACCAAGGCCAGTTTTACATGCAATATTCAATGAACCATCACCCACTACAAAAAAATAAACTGCCAATTAGGCTTGGTCATAGGTTGATCTAAAAATACAAATATACCCACCAATTTGGCTTAGTCAAGTTATTCTATATAATACCTAAACTATCCATATATCTATCTAGCCCCTTTTTAAATTTGACAAGAGAATCACAATCAACAATCTCTTGTGGCAAGTCATTCCAAAAATTAACAACTCTATTACTGAAAGAGTACTTTCTTAGATCGAGATGGCATGGCTTCTTTTTAATTTTCTTATCATGTCCTCTAGTTACTCTTCCTTGGTCCACTATAAAGTATTTTTCAATCTCTGTATTACTGCCAGATGCAAATATTTTGTAAACTTGTATCATATCCCCTCTGAGAAATCTCCTTTCAACCGAGAACATTCCTAACTCTTTCAACCTCTCTTCATAGCTCTTATTTTCAAAGCCAGAAATCATCCTTGTTGCTCTACGTTGGACTCTCTCCAGCATATCTATGTCTCTTCTTAAATGAGGAGCCCAAACCTGTGCACAATACTCTAATGCTGGCCTAACATAGCTATTATATATTTTGCTTATAACCTCTTTGCTCTTGTAAACTACATTGCGATTAATTATACCTAACATCTTATTTGCTCTATTCCTTGCTTCCAAACATTGATCACCACCTTCAGATTACTGCTAATAATCACACCTAAATCCTTTTCATGCTCCACAGTCTCAAGCCACTCCCCATTCATTTCATAATTAAATCTTTCATTTGAGTAACCTACATGAAGAACTTTACATTTTTTACTATTAAAGTTCATTTGCCACCTCTCTGCCCAACCAAGAAGTCTATCTAGATCACTTTGAAGCTTTATGCATCCATCATTATTCCTTACTGAGGTAACCACTTTGGTGTCATCAGCAAACTTAGAAACCTTACATTTAAGGCCTTTGTCTAAATCATTTATATAAATAAGAAACAAAAGTGGTCCCAGCACAGAACCCTGTGGGACCCCACTCTTCACCGTTTCCCATAATGACTTATTTCCATTAAGTAATACACACTGCCTTCTGTTCTTTAACCACTCTTTAATCCAATTGTGTACCATACCATTTATACCACACTGTGACAACTTTTGCATCAGCCTAACATGGGGTACCTTATCAAAAGCTTTGCTAAAGTCTAAATATATAACATCAACTGGATCACCCCTGTCTATGCATTCAGTAATATATTCCATAAATTCTAGTAGATTTGTCTGACATGATCTACCCTTTCTAAAGCCATGCTGGGAGTTATATAGTATCTTGTTATCATCTAAATGCTTCTCTATATGACTTTTCAGTAACTTTTCCAAAATTTTCACGACAAGAGATGTTAAACTAACTGGCCTATAGTTCCCTAAATCTTCCTTACTACCTTTTTTAAAAATGGGCACCACATATGCCGTTTTCCAGTCTTCAGGTACCTCTCCAAAAGCAATAGATCGCTTAAAAATCAAATACAGTGCCTTTGCAATACTGCTACTCCCCTCTTTTAGAATTCTACCATATACACCATCTGGACCCGATCATAGGGATCATACAAGTATTTCTTAGTATTATGCTCAGAGAGAGCAGAAATCACATTTTTAAAAGAAATTCTAATTATAGGTATAAGTGAGTTGGAGGGGTTGAAGGAGGAGGAAAAGTTCTGGAATCATCTAAGTTGAATTGGAGGCAAAAGTTTGGGAGGATAGCGCAAAAACAATCAGAGTTAAACCAAGGTTTGTTAGGTTTAATAGACGGGAAAGAAAATGGAATGTACACCTCCATGCCAGAGATAATCACCTCAGTTATGCATTCAGCGCATTCCAAGGAACCCTTCCCAAGAAAGTAATAATCATTCCAAAGGAAATCAAAGTAAGACCGCAAGTCTGACCAGCTTGCAGCACTGAAATGACACAAACATTTCCTTTCAATAGAAGGGAGTCCTTCCTGCGGAAGACTTGAAAAGATAGAAGAGGATATAGAGATATGGTGATCAGAGGAACTCAGAGGAGGAAAGAGTTTAACAGTATAAGGAAAAGGATTTGAAGTTAGAAAAAGGTCTAGAATATTGGGTTCATCTCCAAGACAATCAGGAATACGAGTAGGGAGTTGAACCAACTGCTCTAAGTCAATTTGAATGGAATCGGAATGGAGCTGTATCATGAGAACTAGAAGAAAGCCATTGGTGGTGGTGAACAATGAAATCGCCTAATATGATGATTTCAGAGAAAGGAGAAAAAAAGGGGGTACAACTTATAACTAATTTCATCATAAGGGTACATAATCAAAAAAGTTTGGAAACTGCTGATTTGTCATAAATTCTACATTCAAGTTGTAACACAAAATGTTATGTATTTGTAACATTAAGCTATAATTGTGTATATAATTATGTTAACAATTACTGGTACTTAAATAATTTATTTTAATCTATTATCATTTAAAGGTCTAAATTGTCATGACCAATAATATTTAGAAATGTTCAATGACTATGTTAAAAAAATAAATTACTTTAATACTTCATAAAGGAAAGGCTGTACTAGTTTAAAAGTTTCATTTAAAAGTAATAAAGCTAAATATTAATTTTATTCACAAATCTTAAGTATTTGATTTCCTGTTTGGAAGCCTTGTGAATCATTATCCAGTATTTATATTTTAAATATATAGTATTTCCATGGATAATAAAATGAATATAATGAACCATAAACTAATTATTTACACTAACAATAAAATTTAAAAACAATTATTTTTATTTAATTCATTAAAAATACTTAAAAGCCCTATATATACATTTTTTTTTCTCCACAAATATATATTATATATATATTATTATTATATTATATATTATTAAATAATGTAATTTTAAAATTTGAAAATAAAAAATTTGGAATTCAGTGTCCAAGGGGGTTCATAAAGGGGAGGGGGAAGTGTGAAATTTGGGGGAACTTTTTCCCTATTTAAGTTTGAAATCCATTTTAGTTTATATGAAAGCTGTAATGCATGCCGATTCTAAAAATATATAACATGTATGGTCTATGTCTAGCCACTGACATGCTACAGGCTTTTGAAGTGGGTAGTGTTTTGGGGGATCCCCAATTTTGGGGGGCTTGTGACTTGAAAACCGTCTTATATTTAGTCTTTTTTTCTTTTTCAAATGTGTAAATAAATGAAATTTTAATATAGCCAACAGTATAATAAAGGGTGTCCCACTCACTCTCAGCACCAGTTATGTGCTTATAGATATCAAAGTATTGATCGAAAGTTAATAAAATTTGCTACAAACCAACCTTCTACCTTGTGAGGCAAGGTAGAATCAGTTGCGCAATTTGTCACACATCCAACATCAACATGTTTGAAATTAAGTCCTTTATCCTCTTTCAGTTCACCATGTTTTTGTTGAGGGTGTAGCTATCACAGTGCTCAGATGTTCATTCTTTTCAGACTTAATATCAATGTCTTTTTATGATTGCATTCCTTACATCTTGTAGGAGTCATCTTACTTCAACAGTGTAAACATCTTTGCTTTCTTTAAGATATATACTCATTGCTACACATTTCTTCAATTCTGCTTAGCTGTCAATGATGTCAACCTACAACTCAGTAGAGCTGCTCAAATGACTAACCTTTCAAAATATCAAATTTTGAAAGGAGCCAGGAGTCAGCAAATATTACTGATTCAGAAGTCTAATAATTTTTTTCTATTGTAATTTAAATTACATAGTTTGTTTGAAACTTCTAAATATCATAAAATATAGACTATTAAATTTGAATTTGCCTTTATAAATTCATATGGGAAAAAAAAAAAAAATTAGAGATAGCACTAAACCTTAGTAGTATCTCAGTGGAATCAATAAAACTCCATACATCTTAATTTCAGGATTATTAACTCAATTTTTATATCAAATTCCTACATAGAAAACAATGATTTCTGTATTTTCTTTGATCTTGATAAATGAGGCAACTTAACAAATATGAAAAGGTCTTAGTTCTATTCTCTTCAATTTTTCATTGCAATTTCCTCATATACTAATCCATCAGAGTATTTCAAGGTTAATATTTTTTCAAGAATATATTGACAACATTTACAATATTTTTTTAAACTTTCATATTAAAACCTAAAATCATAAAATTATACATCACAAAAATTAAAATATCATTCAAACTTTAGGTATTACTGATACTGCTTCTCCTTAAATAGTGTTTTTTCCAATAAAAAAAAACATTAAAACAAGATACATTCAGAAACTCACCTGAGAAAAAACCACCATATAATCTATCCAAACAGCATTCTCCATCAACAACTAATGTAAGAAGAGAATTGGTTGGACCATGCAGAGATCTGTTGGGTCCTTTAGGAACGTATCTTCTACATCCCACACTTTTGGCGATTTTAAGAAGATCAACAGGAAGACATGCTCCTGGTATATGAGCTTCAAGATACTTTTGTAAGTCATGAAGTGGCATCTTTTTATATAGATATGAACTATATATGGTAATGTTTGGTAGGAAATATAACAAACTTCAATTAAATAAACTTAAAACTAATGCCTTGAAGCAATAAATTAATAGTTTATGTATGATACATTAAGAAATTTATTTTAGCTATAAATAGCTAATGATAATATCGATCATCTGAAAAAAATAAAAACAATGGCTGAATATATATCAGATATTTTTTTAACATAAAGTAAACAACTAGTATTAAGTTTGGTAAGCATACATGATGACATATTAACATATCCTGAAAAATAATTAGTTGGCATCAGGAAAAATCTAATATTAAGTTTCCCATATTTGGTTCTGCATAAGCTATTTTCAGTTCTAAGGCAATTTTAGAGAATGAACCATTCAGTTTTAAATTGCAAATTTTGAGATCAATACATAATATTTTAAATGAGGTAATATTTATTTTGGGACTTAAAACAGTTTAAAAAAAAAAAAAAAAAAAAAAAAAGACTTTAAACTTTGTTATTAACAAAATGGTAATTGAATGTCTATAGTACAAGGTCCTTATCTAACAAATTAATAAAATTCACCCAAAATATTCAGGTATATTATAATAAAGAATAAAAGTTTAAAAAAAAAAAAAAGGAGGGGAAGGGTCAAATATATGTTTAAATTACATAAAATGAGAGTATAAATTTGGCAATTTCTAGCCCATAAATTTACTTTCCCACTTTAATTTTTTTTTTTTTCTCGCAGCACACCAACATTCACTAACAGACCTTTTTTTATATTTACAGCTTTTATGTTCTACAAGGTATATATACCCTATGAACATAAGAATATAAGAGAGAGTAGCTACAGTGGCCTATCAGGACAGTCCCAGTCAACAAAATGCTAAATTTGTCACTCACAATGAATGGCTCATTCCAGTTTCCAATTTTCCCTATGCAAATAATCATCTCAATCACATTATTTTACAGAATGTGCAGCATGCAGTTTCTTAAGCCAAACTATAAAGAAATATCCTTTAACAAGCAAAGCCAATTCCCAAAGGAATGTCAAGACCAAGATACACAGACCTAAAAAAGCAGAGTCATTCATACTACACCTTGATCATCCATACATTGATCCAACTTTTTTCTAAAGGTTGAAAGAGTAACTATCAACAATATCTTGTGGTAAACCATTCCAAAAATTAACCACTCTTTTGCTGAAAAAATACTTTCTCCTATCTAAACGGCAAGCTTTCTTCTTTATCTTTTTATTATGACTCCCTCCTTTGCTTCTAGAGATACCTTTCACCTTGAACTTTCAAACTTTATTCACACCAATCTGGATGGGATTTCCCAGTGGAGTCGCCTCAACCATGTGAAATTCAACTCTTTAAAAACTTAAATTTCTCACATCTTCCTCTCAAATATACCTCCCAACTTTCCTATCCTCTTTGACGGCTCTACTGTCTTACCTGTAAACAGTATTAACATTCTTGGTCTGAATGTAAACAAACTTTCTTGAAAACCTCATATCACAACAATGGTTCAAAGAAGCAGGGAATATTTTTCAGGTTGTGGGAATTTTTTTCTTTTGAACAGATGCTCCAATTATATAATGGAGTACCATTTTCGTATCTGAAGGGAAGGGGTGGGGCTCTGGTTCCACCTTTCTTTAGGATTGGGTTGAATCTAAGGCTATCCTCTTATTTCAAACTCTTTTGGCTGTCTCTGTTATGTGATGTTGGTGTACTATCTCTTTTATAGGTACTACTTGGGAGTTGCTTAAGGGAACTGACCTCTTACATTCCAACACAATTATCTTCTGCCTAATATCTTACGCAATATTGTCAAAGTTACAGATGACAGCCAAGCTTTATGATGTTCAAAATCTATTTTTACTATCTTAAGTGCATTTTAATTTAGCCAATTTGATTTCCCCCCATATTTAATAGTTATTCAATATATACATATTTAAATAATTTTTTTATCAAAATAGTTATTTAATAGTTTTTTTTTTCTTAAAGTTTTTTTTATTTAGGTTAGGCTAATTTGCGGATTGTTAGCGTAATTTACCTTAATTAAGTTAAGGTTAAGTTCAGTCAAACTAGTTTATTAATTTAGAATCGATATATTCCTACAGTAATATCGATATGATGTTCAAAAAATATTTTTATTACCTTAAGTGTATTTTAATTTAGTAAATTTGATTTCCTGCACATTTAAATAATTTTTCTTCAATATATATTAGATTTCTAGAAAATAGTTTTTAAATAGTTTTTCTTCAATATATACATATTTAAAGTTTTTCTTCAATATATATTACATTTCCAGGAAATATATATATTGAAGAAAAACTTTAAATGTGGGAGGAAATCAAATTGGCTAAAATAAAATACTTAAGGTAGTAAATCTAGGTCTTGAACATCAAATAGCTTAACTGTTGTCTGCAACTTTGACATTACGCAAGATATTAGGTAGAAGATAATTGGAAAATATATCGATACTAATCAAACAAACTAGTTTACCGTGGCTCAAACGGTAAAGTGATTGACTCACGTGCTTGAGGGCGCCGGTTCGATCCCACTTGGGGATCCTATATATATACTACCTAGAAAAGTTCCTCTCCTAGAATAGGGCAATGCCCGTGAGATGTGAACTTTTTATAAAAAAAAAAAAAAAAAAAAAACAAAAAAAAAAAAAACTAGTTTGACAACCTAATATTGACTTAACGAGTAAATTACACTAACAGCCAGCAAATAAGCCTACCTTAATAAAAAAGTAAATTATTAAAATACTAAAATATATTTTTTAAATATTTCAAATATCTTGCAATAATATTTCCTCTTACAAAATATTAATGTTAATATTAAAAATTTTTGTAGTCATTTTCTGCCTATATGTTATAAAGCATAGGGACATTAAGTTTAGATAACTTAATTAAATCCTTTTATAACCATTTTTAAATTTATTAAAATTTGATTTTCCCCAAATTTAAAGTTTTATTACAATATACATTACATTCCCAGTTGATATTTTGAATAAGTAAATGCTAGAAAAAGACATAAACTGCATGTTAATCCAAAATGATGTTGATATAAATGTGGACAATTTTTTTTTCATTAGAACACATTGGACTCACCAGGATTCATAAGAAAAAGATGAAGGAGCTTGACATTTGAAGGAAGTATTTTTTCATCAACAGTGGATAATTTTTGGAATGGCTTACTACTGGATATTGTTAACTCCAACCTTATAGAAAATGCTGGATCAATATAAGGAAAATCAAGTAATATTATAACTGACTAGCTTTTTGGAGCTGTGTAATTTGTTTTTGTCATTCCTTTGGGGTACTGGTGACTTTTGTATATCAGCATAGATATTTCTTAATAGTTTAACTTAAACTTCATACTGCACATACTGTATAATAATTTGAGTTATTTGCAAGAGGAAAATTGGAATCTGGGACAAGCCATTCATGAATGGCAACGTTGGCATTTTGTTGACTGAGACAGTCGACAGTCTTGATATGCACCTGTGGCTCTTAACCATCTCTTATTTCTTGCATTCTTACTGTCAGTTTTAACAGAGCCCATTTTACAATTTTGTGAGCAGTTAAAATATTGTCTTAATATTATAAATTAATACAATAT
>SEYY01022052.1:15000-22500 GCA_009176605.1 Armadillidium nasatum | reverse complement strand
ACTTCCTCCTCCTCCCTCTCCTCCCTTTCCTCTCCTGCCCTCTCTCCCCCACCCCTCCCCTCTCTTTTCTTCCTTTTACCTTTTTGCACTGATATTTACTTGTATTTTTGGTTAGGGGTGAAGATCAGGTGTACTGAATATTTAAATGGGAAGATCATTGAAAGGATGCTTAATTAGTTTTGTTAAATTTCATAACATTTTAGGTTTCTATAGTCTTGTAGCAGTTAAGGCTATTATTATTATTATTATTATTATCATCATCATCATTATTATTATTATTATTTAAAGATCATGAATGGGTTGGAATTCCCTTAACTACGGATCATAAACCAGAAAATCTCTTAGAAATGAATCGCATAGCAGAATGTGGTGGCAAAGTTATAGCAAAATCAGGTGTGCCTCGAGTTGTTTGGAATAGACCCAAATCAGGTCATCAAGGTCCTGTTAGAAGATCTACGCCTATGGATGAAATTCCATTTTTAGCTGTTGCTCGTTCCTTAGGTAAGCATATATATATATATATATATATATATATATATATATATATATATATATATATATATATATATATATATATATATATATATATATATATATATATATATAATCAGAAATTTGGGAAAACTGATCAAATTTTTGAAATTTTAAAGTTCCAAGCATCATGAAAAATAGGCACTAAGTATAATTGAGTTACTGAAGATTTTTGATGAATATGATTATTACACACATGAATATTTTAAACTAATTATTTCAAAATAATTTGTCAAAAATTGGCTTAGGGGCAGTTTTTAAATAATCATTGTATACAATTTAAGCTGTGAGCTAAAAGCTGTATTATGGGCATTTGGGTAATTATAAAATGTAATATACTGTAAGTAAAATTGTATATAAAAAAAAAAAAAATTACAAAATATGATAATCTTAGGGTATTTTACATTCCCCTATTCAAAAGGTATTTAAAGGTCATTAAATCTGTAAAATATTCAATATTAAAATTTATAAAAATTATAAATAAAAAGGTTACATTAAAAAAAAAAAAAATTCCCAAAAAAAATATAGAAAACAAATAAAACATTTTAGATATTAAATTATTACAATGCTATAATCGCAGTAAATAAGTTGGAAATAATAGAACAGTTATGGGAAGATAAAGAAAAGCATCCTCTGCTGGAGTAGAACCACCACATGTTGCAACTGAGAACAATTAAAAGCTTGATGCTCTACCACTGAGCTATCCTTGAACCCCAAAAAAGTTTGATTCAAGAACAGTTTCAAGCAGACAAGCTCCTGTCAAGGAGGGAATGAGGGAAGGACAGGTTGAAAACCTGGTGAAATTGCCTTGATAGGAGCTCGTCTGCTTGAAATTGTTCTTGAATTGAACTTTTAGATTTTAAAATTAAATTTGTATGCCAGTATAGCTAGAAAAAAATATATATACTTAATTTATTCATAATTATAAATATTTGTTACTGTGCATTATTTGTATGAATCGGATCTGAACCAAATGGAGAGTTGCATTAATTAAAATCTTTGGTTTTCTGGAATGGTGGCTAGCATTGAATAATATATATATATATATAATATATATATATATATATATATTATATATATATATATATATATATATATATATATATATATATATATATATATATATATATATTGAGGGGGTTGTCATGTATATATATACTGCATTCTCTATTATATTTATTTTTAGGTGATCTTTGGAGTTACAATGCTACCAACAATCAGTTTGTTGTTTCTCCTGAACCTGATGTGTGCGTTATTGATATTGATGTTAATCATCATAGATTTCTGATCTTTGGTACTGATGGGCTATGGAATGCTCTATCACCAAATACAGCTGTTAATATTGCGTATAATTCAGAAAAGAACAATGAAAAGCATTACTTAGGGGTACCTCTTGGTTGTGGAAAGGTAAATATATATATATATATATATATATATATATATAATATATATATATATATATATATTATATATATATATATATAATATATATTTTTTTTTTTTTTGCATCAGTATCGGCAAAGCCTTTTTTTACTTTAGGTAGGCAATAAAATTATTTTTGAGTGTCAGAAACTTAATCGATATTAATAATTTATGTAAAACACATTCAAAAAACATCTACATTATAAGGTTGTAATAATTTTGGAGACCTTCCAAAAGAGAAGCTAGTACACTTATGTGACTTTTGCCTGAACCTTCAGAATTAACTACTTTTTAATTATGCTTAACATTAAGATTGATTTCTTATCTTGAATAAATGTTTTGGAAAGCTAAACGTTTGCATGAATCCAATTCTAAATGTTAAGGAAGATGTGGCAGAAATTCAAATATTTAATGTTTTTCCAATTTAAAACTATGAAGTTATTGTAAAGAATAAGGCATTATTGTTATTAAAAAGTCTTTAGTCATACATAGTTGCTTTGCAGTAGCTTCTTTTTATTTCCAAAATTGTTTCATTCTTATCTCCATTGTCTCTTTCTCAAGGGGATCTATTTAAAATACTCTTTTCAATAGAAAGGTTTATCACTTTTCGGATTGATAACAATTTTCTTCTTTATTGTGGGGTTTCCAGCTTTTTTTTTTTTTTTTTTTTTTTTTTTAAATAATAATCTAGTTTGTTTTGTATAACTTGAAGTAATATATCCATGTTTCACCTGTTGTCACATAATGATGAAGAACCCCATGTATAATACCCTTTTTGCATCCCTATAAACAGGTTTATCACATTACTGAGTGCAGAAACTTTTAATCTTTCACAAGCGTTGACAATTCCCCCCCCCCTCCCCATTGTTTAGTGTGCTGTTTAACCTGTTGTCATATATATATATATATATATTATATATAATATATATAATATATATATATATATATATATATATATATATATATATTATATATATATATATATATATATATATATATATATAATATAAAGCAACGACTGTGGATAAATCCTTCACGGTGCATCGTTTCTGGGGCCTTGGAAAGGTATCAGAGAGTTCATCTGAGAGCTGATAATACTAGTGCGATCACAGTGTTTCTTGATCCTCCTGGCAGACCCAAAAGAGAAGTATGTATTAATTTGTTCTTATTTATTTTAGTAAAAATTCTTTTTAACTTTCAGTTAAATTTTTATTGTAATATAAGCTTTATGTTAATGTTTATTAATTTACCTATATATATATATATATATATAATATATATATAATATATATAATTATATATATATATATATATAATATATATATATATATATATTATATATATATATAATATATATAATATAGTATAATATATATATAAAGGTTTTTTTACATTAGTGCTTTAGAAAATATTTGAATATTACTTCAAGCAAGTAAACAAAAACAAAAAAATTTCATTAAGTTTACTTTTTAGTCAAAAAAATTAGGCCCCAAATTGAAATTTGACTCTATATCTTTATGAACAAAGTGATTTGCCACTTTTATTTAGCAGTTTTTAAAGCCACAACATGTTTATATAATTGTCAAATGACCAAATCATTATTTAAAATATGATTTATTCTACGAGCCTTGAATTTAGGAAAGAGTTTTTTCAATAGAAAAGGCTTAAGTGCTGTAACATATTATTAGGTAAACTTTGGTAGCATTTAATTATTGCAAGGGGGTTGATCTTGGAGTAACTGATCTTTCTCGTATTTCAAATAGAGGCCGATAAAACATGGTTGTTTTCAATGCCTTGAAAACTCAATTTCTCCATCTCTGTTCGACACAATTTTCCACACAACTGTGATATCTTCGAAAAATCAGAATTCAAGCGTTCATCTGCCCTTAATATTCTTGGTGTTTCTTTTTCTGGTGATCTTTCTTGGAAGGATCATATTATTACTACTGAAAAGGATTCTAAGAGGTTGGGTTTTCTGAGGCGCTCAAAATTTCTTCACGCCTCCCCATTTGCTTGCTTTTTATAAAGGAATGTTCGCCCCTCCCCCTCCCCCCCAAGTATGGAGTATGTTTCACACATCTTGGGTGGCTTCACTCATACAGCTCTCCTTTAAAGGGTAGAGTCAAGGGCTTTTCATTTTATAAACACTCGCTTTCACTAACTCTGCAGTCTTTTTCTGCCTGTCAAATTATTGCTTACTCCCTATACTATTACAACAGACACTTAATTCTTCTGAATTCTCCCGTCGCATACCTCCTCCATTGAGAAAGTCTCATTCGACACGTTTTTCAACTCAGTTTCATCCTTTTTCTGTCCAACTCTCTGGGCATAGTCTTAACCGCTATGCTTTTATGTTCTCTATTGGTAAAGTCTGGAACACACTCCCCATATTTATTTTTCAACTTCTTTTAACTTGCGCACCTTCAAACGCCGTATATCGGGACTTGTCGACCTTTAATTGGATTGTGATTTTGATATTCCCTCAGCTCTGGTGGAAATTGATAAGCCTCTGACCTTTGCCCACCAGATAAGATTTAATAATTAATATATATATATATATATATAATATATATATATATATATATATATATATATATATATATTATATATATATATATACTATATATATATATTAATATTATTATATATATATATATTATATATAAAAAATTGTTAAATATTTTCATAGGTATTACTGCAGCAGATGTCTCTTAAGAAAGGGTCCGTTTCCAAAAACGCCGGGTCAAATAAGAGTCCTAATAGAAAAGCAAAAGAGGCTTCAGTTAAGGTACATGTATATACTTCAAAAGGGGAAGGTGGACAAGGGACTTTGTGCATTAAAGAACGACTACCCGAGTTTAAATCTGAATGTGTTAATGAAGAAAATAGTCATTGCACTCCCTTTCAAGGGGAAGCAGAACCTGAACCTAGTCATATTTCCGACGAAAATTTAGTTAGTTTTGTTTCAAAATCAGTCTGTAGCGATTCTTATTTCCACTTTAATAAAGATGAAGAAAACTTAAATGTTAGAAAAAGTGATTCTAGTGAACCTAATGTCTCAGGGTCAGCCTGTGCAGAATGTGATTATATTAACAGGTCCTCTGGTCACTCTCATTGTAAAGGTTCCTCTTCAGTGAACAGTTGTAATAATGAAAATTCTATATCTAGTAATAGTTCAATAACCGGGCAAAATACCAATTTTAATATAAAGCCAAAAAATGATGATATCCAAATTCCTCTAGTTTCGAGTAGTACGTCGGTAGAGGGAGTGGAAGATGAATTAAAATCATCCAATTCGGATACCTGTAATAAATCTCAGTCAAAACAAGAAGACATATCAACAAAACGAAGAACTCGATCATGTATGTCATTACCGTTGCAGCTTAGAAACGAGAACAAAAAACACTCATTAAACAAAACTTCCCATTTAAGCAAGGAGTCTTCCACCATTTCGTATGAAGCCGATTCCTGCAGCCGTATTTTAAAGAGTGTCAATAGAGGTTCCTGCATTAATAACAATAACATTAGTAGCAAAGAAGGTCGATCGTCTTTCATTACTCCCAAGAGGAAGCGGTCACGAGAATTTCAGCAAGAAGAGCGTTTGTCAAAGTCACTTAGAGTGCACACACGTTCTCACACAATGAATTACAAATCTATGATCACAAGGAGTCAAGAAAAGAATAGGAAAGTTAAATGACACGAGTTAAAAGATATCACTTAAGTATAGAGTGAAGTTTGAATGTTTGATCTCATATATATATATATATATATATATATATATATATATATATATATATATATATATATATATATATATATATATATATATATATATATTATATATTATATATATATATATAATAAAATAAATTGGATTTAACCTCACATTTAAGCCCAAGTTAAAATCCAAGACAGAATGTACATCTCTGTGTGCAACTCGAACCATCATCAACTTTGTTACTCAGTATGGATTTGAACTTTGGACGCTTCCACTTCATGAATTATTAAAATGTCATTGTACTAACTGTGAGAGAGCCCATTTTATATGATATATATATATATATATATATATTATATATATATATATATATATATATATATATATATATATATATATAATATATATATATATATATATATATATATATATATATATATATATATATATATATATATATATATATATATATATATATATATATATATATATATATATATATATATATATATATATATAAATTTTTTTTATTTGAAGAATACATTTTTAGGTGCTATTTTAAATGCTGATTTTGAACTAATATATAATTATATACCATGTAATTTATATTCAAAATTATTATATAAAAAAAAAAAACGAAAAATCAGTTTTGAGAGTTTTGTAAATTTGTTGAAATTTTAAATAAAATAATCATTATTGGTAAATTATTATCTTTTTTTTCTCTCTCTAATTTGTATTTTTTAATCTGGTAATTTTAACCTTTTACTTTTAACTTACATTTGATTGTGTTTTAACTATGTACTTGTATATATTATATATAAATATATATATAATTTATATATTTAAAAGAGAAAACAATAGGATTTACTCAGAATTATTTTTATACGTAAAATCATGGAGTGATACTGTGTGATCTTTTTGTACGAAAGGGAAATTTCCTCTTTAGCATGAAAATACTTTGTTTTTAAAGCTAGAGGAATGTAAATATTTTGAATACATTCTGTTATTAATAAAATATATTTAATTTTAGCTTTCTTTATGTAATTAGGAAACCTTATTCATTTTTTTTGGATACCATACTAACTATCTTAAGTTTGAACGTTCTCACGAATTTACTAAATTGTAGGTTACATGATTGGTAACTAAAAATTTATTAGTTATTTAAATGTTTTGTAATATTGGTAGATAAATAATAGAACAAAAATACTTATATTTTTTAATTATTTAATTATTTATTTTTTGTCATTATCATCTTTAAATATGAGAACTATTGTAGGGTTTTGACCAGTTATAGTTTCCGTCAAGTATAATGGAATCTTTTTCTGCTGAATTTGAGGAACACATTACTGTTTTTTGTAAATTCTTTCTGGTCAAAGTAAAACTCTAAACTTCATACTCCTTAAAATTATTTTGTAAATGTTTAAAGCAGTGTATTAGAAATCTTTAATTGGTCAATATTGCTAGCCTGAAGACAAATTCCTTCTGCCCTTGGAGAGTGAAATGTTGGAAGAAGGAAAAATTATGTAATCCCGAATTAGTAAACAAGGACTTGCTAGACCCATTTCTTACAGGAACTTTTTATTAACGACAGAAAAAAACTACGTTCATATTGACATGTTACGGAGAACCCATACCCCAAATAATAGAAATGCAGAAGGCATGCATACATAATTTTTGAAATTTTAAGTAATATTAGGTTAGGTTAGATAATGGCTGCATAAAGTAAAATTTTAAAAAGTATCTGATGAGTATAATACGGAACATAAGGTAAGGTTATAAGCTTTTAAAATTAAATTTTAATTGACTAAGTTCAAAAAAAAAAAATATAT
>SEYY01022052.1:2500-10000 GCA_009176605.1 Armadillidium nasatum | reverse complement strand
TATTTCTCTTCTCCATGCCAAGGGGGATTCCAGTGTTGTATCAATAATTGTGGAGGATTAGTTTGCTATGAACCCTGAGCTTCCTATAGCAGCATCTTTATAACTTAATATTTATACATTAAACTGCATTTTGAGTGTATTATGCAAATATTTAGAATGTGAAGTACATGAAGTCCGAAATATTGTTGTTTTAATATCCAAAACTATGTAGGGTTTGATTTTTACCACGTGTTTTAGCGCTTTTAAATTTTTTTTTCATATCTAGGAAACTTAGTTCACCTTCGCTTGTATAAAGTAAAAAGAATAGGTTTCTTTCAATATATTAAACTTATGGCAGTCATGAACTCTGATTACTGCAGAGCCCTTCGAGCCCTGAATTTTTTCAAAATACATTAGTATTACTAGTACAAATCTTTAGTAAAGGTTGGTTAAAAGTTTATCACATTCTTCAATTATTTTAGGTAAAAGATTGATAGAATAGCTAAAACGCCTCCATATTTCATGACGTACAGTCGCGTTCGTTCCTGGAAATAAATATTTATATAAAATGGAAATCATGTCATAAAAGCTCTATTTTGAATAAAAAGAAAATAAAAACATTGAGCGGGGCTTAATTGAACTGTGATTGGCTGAATCTGAAATGATTTATTTTCCAGCTTAATAGGAACGAACTTCTGTTCACGATTGTACTCCCAACTATTTCGAAACCAACTATACTTCCTCCGATAGACTACATTTCTAATCTGATCGAGTTAACGATCGGAAATTGACGGCGGAGGAACTAAACTCTATCATCAGGAACATCCAAAGGAAGGAGAATGTTCAAGTTCATATCACCTAAGTTGTAAACCAATGAATTGTACTAACTCGCATATCTAAAGAACCGCTACTACCCTTCGAGTTTGGTCATCTCTATATACAACTTTTAACACCAATTCTTAAACTGAATAACATTTTCTTTTGTCAAGTTTTTTCATATATAAGCTAATAACTCCTCTTTGAAAATAATAAATAATTAAATAATAAAGTCTTTGAAAATAAAAATAATTAATTAAAAAATACTCTTTTAACACTGGTAGCACATCTGAGTACTTGCGGGAACGGCATACCCTGAAAATATATTGACCACCTCCAGAATACCCATGCAATCAGTCTTAGCTTTCATCGTTGGGGAGGGAGATGCACTACAAAAGAGCAGCGATGCCTTCAGCTCCAGAGCTGTAAATTACGAAAACGTTAGTTCCGACTTCACCAAGGTTCCAATCCTAGTTTTATTTTATAATTTTAAGTTTGGATGAAGGCAAATAAAAAATTGTATGAGTATCAAATTGTAAAATGTAAATAGAAACCACAACACTTACGTCCGGAATAAACAATGTGGATAGTATATGAACAAAATCAAAATTTATGTTTTCATTTACCGCTAAACACAAATATTAACCTAGCTATATTTAATCTCCATGCTAAAATTTGCAAAACATTTCGCTAAACAGGTGAATCATTTCTTTCTTCATTCCTTAATCAGTAATGTGGTTTTTATAAAGCACAAATGATATGAATATAGAAAGATGCTTGTGAAACAATGTTATTTACCTATTAATTTCCACTGTATGAAATTTTATATGCAATATATTGTTTCATGAGAGCTGCCTATTTTTGAAAAGAAACTAACCTCTGACTCTTTGCTAGACCTTTTTTGCTGTTTTGTGTTTGTCTTTACTTGTGGTTTTACAGTATCCCTTGCGGTTAATTTTGATGTTTTTCGGTAGCAATTGTGATTTTCACTTCTGGTTCCCATACACTTTTATGAGCTATTTCTAGCCTTTTCTAGCTTTACTATCAATCGCACGTGCCACCCTTACTAAGGTCAGGCTCACTAGGTACTAGGGGAGTGGTATTGTCAGCGACAGCTGGCGCTGAGGATAAGGCCTTATTACAGTGACACTTTGCTACATTGTAGTGTTGCATGGCACCCCTCGGTGATGATGTCACGCACGTGTGTGCATACGCATACATATATACGCATGCATCTGTGACGTCATGGGCCAGACTCATCTTGACATTATGACGTCATCCGTCAGACATCTTGGAATTGCCCCCTGTCCTTTCCGTTACCTTTTTTGAAGTTTTTTCCTTCTCTCATACACTCTTTGTAACTTGGAATAATTTATTAATTTATTGATTATGTAACCATACGTACTTTATCGATTATGTAATCATATCTACTTTATCGATTAAATAATCAGGAATATTTCATCTATTTTAGCGTACTTAACATTTTTATTACTTTATCGATTATATAAGCGTACCTAATTTTTTGATAATATAATCATGCCTACATCATCAATTATATCGTACAAAGTATTTTTTAGGCACACTTTGTAAATTATCTTTTGAAGAGCAATACGACTAACTGATAAAAGTTTAAATTTCCTACTTTGTAATGTGCTTAGATATGTTTCGATCATGTTATTTATTAGATATTAAATGCTGTATTATCAATATACATATATTTATAGTAGTGTCTTTTAAATTAAAATACTTTATATCAACTGATCAATTAACCTCATAAATTTTATATCCAAAGAAACAAAATATTTAAAATTAGGTACTTAAAAGATCATATATTGACATCGTTGATTCATAGCTTTGACTATGAGGCGATGCATTGCATAAACGACTATGGGTCTTGCTAATATTTTTTTTAGATATGTTTTACGACGACAAATATTACTTTTACATAATAAATCGTAAAGGTGTGGGACTTCAAATTAGCATACCTGTCCATCACGATGATTCATGACTGATTGTGGGACTCTAGTAGAGATATTGTTTACAAATGTTTGTATATATATATATATATATATATATATTTATATATATATATATAATATATATATATATATATTATATAATTATAATATATATATATATATATATATATATATATATATATATATATATATATATATATTATATATAGGGGAATTCAAAAAACACTAAAATAGCGTGCTTATTTAAATGTGTAAAACATTAAAACCACATAAAACACAATAAGGCACAACGTTTCAGCCCCGTAACACAGGGCCCTCATCAGGTCCAACTTTTCCTGTCTACTTATCAAGCTGAACCTGATGAGGACCCTGGTGTTCCTGGGGCTGAAACGTTTGTCCTTATTTCTTTATTGCGTATTTATATATATATATATATATATATATATATATATATATATATATATATATATATATATATATATATATATATATATATATATATATATATATATATATATATATATATATATATATATATATATATATATATATATATATATATATATATATCACATTCACACAACACTATACAAAGTACTGCACAGTACGTAAACAATTGAAAACGTTTATTAATTACACCATTTACAATGGAGCAAAACGCCAGCGCTTACAAGGCCGATTATTTTGTTGGGATTTTAATTATATTTTCGTCTCTTTTTGTCAATGAGGATGGCTCATTATGTTATTTGAGTCTATGAAATAAAGCCGAAACTTAGCGTTCGTCACTTTTGGCTTTACACGAGTGTATTTAATAATAAATTAAGATATTTTTTGAATTGTGAAATTTATTTTTATTTGAAGTAAGTTAATTTTAATCGCTTTTTTTTTAAGGTTTTCAAATTAATAGGAAAAATTTTTTTAAATAGTAATTCAAAGTTATTTAAAAGTAATTCAAGTAATTCAAATTGTTATTTAAATGTTCTATATTCAGATATTATTTTTAAAGCCTGATTTGAAAGTTTAACTAAAGTTCTTTTGGGAAAGGGGGAAATAATACTGAAATCAATTGTTATTATTACTATTATTATTATTATTATTATTATTTATTATTATTATTATTATTATTATTATTATTAATATTATTATTATTATTATTATTATTATTATTATTATTATTATTATTATTATTATTATTATTATTATTATTATTATTATTATTATTAATATAAATCAATTAATATACAATAATATTTATTGCTTAGTTGACATTTTATAGAATTATAAAGTTTTTTATTACCTACAAAATTAAAATTAGATTCTTTCTGATATATATATATATATATATATATATATATATATATATATATATATATATATATATATATATATATATATATATATAATATATATATATAAATATATAATATATATATATATATATATATATATATATATATATAATGGCATTTTATCACCAGGTTCCTTGGTCCACAGAAACTGCAAAAACCAAACATGAAATTTATGAAATTGTTCTTCTTCATTTGTGTTGGTTTGTCTCCTTTCAATCTTGAACTTCGTTTTTCATTTGCATGTTGTAAGTTTGCCTTTGTTTTAAGAAACTAAAATTTCAAGTACAGTAATAAGGAATTTGTGTTTTGTCCTAGACTATTTCTCATTAATATAATATACCTATTCCTTCTAAAATTAACTATGTTAGTTAAAATTTTTTTAAGGATATATATATATATATATATATATAATAATATTATATATATATATATATATATATTATATATATATATATATATATATATATATTATATATATATATATATATTATAATATATAAAATGTTTCGTTCACTAAATAAACTTCTAAAATGCTTGGTGCTCTGAAGTGTCTACAGAACTTCTTCATATCAACTTGCTCTGTATTGGGTGGGTTGTCGTTTGCCTTTGTATGGATCATCAGTTTCATAATTTAGGTCATAAATCTGAAACGGTGGATTTGGGCTCTATTGCCGTACCAACTCTTCCACCCTCTTACTCTCTTTAAATCATTCCAATCCCCTTTTTAGAAGTTGGAATGAGGCATTGCAACATTCATTGCTCTATTGAACTCTTCCACCCTCTCACTCTCCTTATATTATTCCAATCCCATTTTTAGAAATCTGAATCAGGCATTACAACATTCATTGCTCTTTTGAATTCCCAAGCTCCATACTTTCTTCTTTGATGAGAACTCGGGCGAGGCATCTTGTCACACACTTCATCCTTTCTATGTTCAGCTTTCTCACTTCTCATTTAATTGCTACTCTAACTCTTTCATAATATCTACAGTTAAAGTATGAGACACTCTTCCTTCTTTTATTTTCCACTCTTCATTTAACTTATGCATTTTCAAGCAACGTGTATCGGAATATATCGTCATAAATAACACACTTTAAATATGTTTATCATAACTCCGAAGATGATGTAATATTATATATATATATATATATATATATAATATATATATATTATATATATATATATAATATATATATATATATATATATATATATATATATATATATATATATATATATATATATATATATATATATATGTGTGTGCTGTGTGTGTGTGTGTCTACAAATTATTAAATTATTACTATTATTGTCATTATTATTATTTTTGCCAGTATTATTAAACACGACCTTCAACTCTTTTCATTTGACTACTATTTAATTACTGGTCTCGAATTCATATAATAACTTTGGTCTGAGGTCGAAACATCAAACATCCTTTGTTGTGAGCAAATTTGGGAATATTTGCTGGTGTCATCTCTATCATTTTCATCATACATTTGATATTCTTAGCGAATTTCTCTCTCTCTCTCTCTCTCTCTCTCTCTCTCTCTCTCTCTCTCTCTCTCTCTCTCTCTCTCTCTCTCTCTCTCTCTCTCTCTCTCTATCTATCTATCTATCTATCTATCTATCTATCTATCTATCTATCTATCTATCTATCTATCTATCTATCTATCTATCTATATATATATATAATATATATATATATATATATATATATATATATATATATATATATATATATATATATATATATATATATATATATAATATATTATATATATATATATATATATATATATATATATATTTTTTAGCTACATACGAATGTAAATATCTTGATAACTACTATTATGGGACTACTGACGGTTATTGGTCTTGGTGTGACTCACATTACTGGGTCTCCCCCTGCTACGAAGCCTACGCATGTTGTTACAATGATTGCTACGAGTTGGTTTGCTATGAACCTATGTATGTCGCAGGATATCGACCATTTAAAAAACCCAAATACTGGTATGTTAGATAAGAAATATTGTCCGCCTTTTCTCTCTCTCTCTCTCTCTCTCTCTCTATATATATATATATATATATATATATATATATATAATATATATATATATATATATATATATATATATATATATATATATATATATATATATATATATATATATATATATATATATATATATATATATATCTTTTTTTGTCTCCTCTGATGGACAAAGGTCAGAGGCCTACTAATTTCCATCAGAGTTGTGATAATTCCGGAACCTGGTCGTTAAACTCCGACATGTCCCCATACACGGCGTTTAAAAATGTGCAAATCAAAGGAAGTTGGGGGAAAAAGAGAAAGGGAGTGTGCAATAGACTTTACAGTAGAGTACATGTAAGATTAGCATAACGTCTAAGTCTGAGATCAGAGAGTTGGACAGAGAAAGAGAATGAGACTGTGTAGAAAGGCGTGTCGCACGAGCCCTTCTCAATGGAGGAGGTATACGACGGGAGAGTTCAGAAGAGTAGTACCCATTGTAATAACGATAGTAAAGAAAAAGTGACGCAACAATTCGACGGGCAGAAAAAGACTGGAGAGAATTAGTGAGAGCAGGAGAGTTGATAAGACGAAAAGCCCTAGACTCCACCTTTTCCAGGAGAGCAGTATGAGTGGAACCACCAAAGATGCATGAGGCATACTCCATACATGGGCGATCCACACCCCTATAAAGAAAAAGCAACTGAGGTTGCTTGAAGAAATTTTGAAAGCGCCTTAGGACACACAACACCTTAGAAGCTTGTTTAGAAAGAGAAGTAATGTGATCCTTCGAAGAAAGATCACGAGAGAAAGAAATCAGGAGAATATTAAGGACAGGAGAAGGTTTGTTTGCTTGCTTGCTTTTGAAGAAGATGTCATAGTTGTGTGGGAGGTTATGTCGAGTAGAGAAATTGAGGAACTAAACTTTTGAGACATTGGAAACAACCATGTTTTCTCTGCTCCAAATTGAAATACGTGAAAGATAAGAGATTAGTTGTTCTGAGGCTACCCTCCTCTTGTCTATTAACTGCTGTTGGGAGGGACGTCTTTCAAACTGAAAGGAGTAATGAAGGGTGGAGTCATCAGTATAGGAGTCGATAGGAAATGAAGTAATAGAGAGAAGATCATTAATGGAAAGTAGAAAAAGAGTTGGGGATATGATAGAACCTTGAGGAACACCACTATTAATAGATTTAAAGGAAGAACTGCGACCGTGTACAACAGCTGCTAAAAAACGACTGGAAAGGTAGTTGGAGAGAAGGTCTAAGAGAGAAGAATAGATACCGAAAGAGGGAAGTTTAGAAATCAAAGCTTTGTTCCAGACTCTATCGAAAGCTTTCGATATG
>SEYY01022051.1:0-19593 GCA_009176605.1 Armadillidium nasatum | reverse complement strand
ATACACTCTCACTTCGAAAACATTACCAAAGTATTTGAAGCTTTTCGGAGAAACAATCTCCGCATCAAACTCTCCAAATGTCATTTTCTTAGAACAAGCGTCCTTTTTCTAGGCTTTCGCATTTCAAACAAGGGTATCAGCCCCGACCCAGCCAAATTACAAACATTACAATCTTTTAACCCCCCTACAAACATAGCCGAAACCCGCTCACTCATGGGTTTTCTAAACTATTTTAACCACTTAATCAAAGATTTCGCTATTATTGCTAAACCAATCACCTCACTACTACGTAAGAATGCACAATTTGTTTGGAACCCTGAACAACAATTAGCCTTCAACACTCTTAAGCAAGCTTTACTTCTACACCCACAACTAGCTTTTCCTGATTACGATAAACCATTTTTCGTCAACACTGACGCTTCTCATAAAGGATTAGGTGCTGTCCTATATCAGCTCGATGACACAGGAAAAGAAATTCCTCTCTCTTTTGTTAGTCGTTCCCTCTCTAAAGCAGAAACTAATTATAGCACATTAGAGCAAGAGGCTCTAGGAATAATCTTTGCTCTATCTAAATTTCGTCACACAATTCTGGGATATCCTCTCACCATCACAACTGACAATCAACCATTATCACACTTTTTCCATCACAAACAACTCGCAGGAAGACTCGAACGTTGGAACCTATTCATTCAAAGTTTCAATCCAAAAATAAGAATATAAACCGGGAAAACTCAACATTATACCTGACTATCTAAGTCGCAACCCACCTCCACCTCTCACTTCTTCACAACTCTCCCATCACCTCACCACCCATCTCACACCCTCACCTCAATCTTTTCCCCTCACACGAGAAAATTTTGCTACACAACAAACAATTTGCCCACGCTTAGGACCTCTTTACAAACGCGTCAAACTTTCACAATCCTCATCAACTCCACCACCCCTCCCTCATTCATCACACATTATAATACAAGAAGTCCTATTCTATAAAACTCCCACTGGTCGTCATTTACTTGAAGTACCTGACTCTATGATCCACTCAGTCATCGATCACAATCATTCTACTCTAGCTTCAGGACATTGCGGTCTAGATAGAACCAAGCATAGATTACAAGAACGATACACCTTCCCCAAATTACACACTCTCATTAAGCAATTCTGCGCCAACTGCGATTCTTGCAACAGAGTAAAAGGAGCCATCCCTAAACTCGCCCCCATTAAAGAATACCCACTAGCCCTGGAGCCCTTCTCAAAAGTTCACTGTGATATCTTAGGTCCTCTCCCACTTTGCCACATTACACAATCTAAATACATTCTCATTTTTAAAGACCAACTTACAAGATACGTAGAATTAGTTCCGCTTAAACAACACACTTCTAAAGACATTGCACAAGCTCTCCTCGAACGAGTAATTACTAGACACAGCACACCAGAAGTTCTGTTGTCAGACTTGGCTCCAGAATTCAGATCCCAATTCTTTAAAGATATATGTTCTCAATGGAGAATAAAAGCACTTAACCTTGCTGTCAGACACCCACAAAGCAACTCCCTGGTAGAGCGCGAAAATTTGAAAGTAGCTAACTTTCTTCGACATTTTGTTAACACCAACCACAACGATTGGAGCAAATATTTACCCTTCGCCCAAATTTCTATAAACACCACCTTCAACTCTTCCATTGCCACAACCCCACATTTCCTCTTACATCATTATAATAAAAGACTACCCTGGCATTTACCAAATTACAAATCACCATTCACCAACACAGACTCCACCAACCCTCCTACCACCAACGACTACATTGATGAATTAGCTGAAAGAGCAACTGCAATCAGAGATATAGCTCGTCAACACCTGTTAGACTCCACACAAAAACAAATAGCTACACAACACAAACAAGCTCTAATAAAAGACATACACATTGGTAACTATGTTTATATACTGGACACTAAGAAACCTCATCAATCCCCAAAGTTATTCCCAAAATGGACAGGTCCCTTTCTTGTAAAACGTCACATTCCTTTTAACAAACTCTTACTCCAATGTTTAGACACCTCCAAAGAATTTATTGTGCACACAGACAACGTCAAAATCGCTCCCAAATCCTTCCCCCGCGATACTTCCACTACCATCTGCTCCAGATCAACCAAAACCTCAACCCCACCCTCACAAGTCTTCACGTATCAATCCTCCACCAAGAGTTATCCTACTCCCACATCCCTCCTCTATTCGCCCTTCTCAACACACATCACCTACTCATCCAACACTACCTCCTCATAACCCACCGCAAGAACCCGATCATTCCACCATACCCACTTCTCCTACTCACACTCCACATTCTAAAACTCACCCTCGAACAACCCTCTTTTCACCCACTCTACCTCAACCAACATCTCATTCTCATTTACCCACCCCTTCACCTACCTTGGATATATTCCCTTCACCACCACGTCTTTTGTCCCCACCACCTAAAACAACCACATCCCATTCTACCCCTCCTCCCCAACAATATAGCACCTGAAGATCCTCCTCCTTCCGACCAAGATACATCTCCACCCGCACCACCTGATTACAAACACCTTGATCCCAGTTATAAACCACCAATCACTTACCAACACATACCTCAATCTTTTCCCATGACTTTACGCAGTCAGATGAAACAGCACCAACTTCAACACCCAACACAAGGCCTACAGAAAAGCTCACTTCCCTCTTCCACTGCATCCTCCCCACAATCACAAAACACTACTTCCGAAACCATCACTTTGGGTAGCAAAACTTGGGTTTTACCTCCTAAACAAAATATGCCTCGAGGTACTGGCGAACCCCCATTCCCTCCACCCAGACCCCCTGCCAGACCTCCACCTCCATCTTCTGCACCACCTCCTCCTCTTCCACCAAAAAACTCAAACCCTCCCACCCCAAAGAATTACTTCACCAAACAAATTTCCTCACAAGGAGGGGGGGGGAACACTTCATATACCAATATGAAAAATAAACATAAATAAATGTCAAACAAATAATCACAACATTTATTTATATTACCACTTGCCTAACTAGCAATTACAAATACTCTTAAACAATTTTACTCTCACAAAAGATATTACCTTACACTGTTCTTTTTCGTTCCAGAAACATGAAATTCATTTTAATCCAAATACCTAACAATTTTTTTTCACACACCCCGGGTTTAGAATATACATAAAATTCGTTTTATTTTAAATTAAAAATAATAGTCCGCAAGGATAACATCCCACGAAGATGAGAATCCAGAAGATTTAGGCTTCTGAAATTTTTAAATTTTCTTTACTTGAAGTCTTTAAAACTTATTTACTATCAACAGTATTTTAATGATGAAACTAGTAATATTAATTATTATATTTACCTCATTAGACTGCAATGGACATATTTCAATATCATCTTAGTATTGAAAATGAACTTTTACCATATAAAGTCTGTAATTTTCAGAATTTTTTTTCCTGAAAAAATTCATATAATCATTAATTTAAGTGAAAGTTGGCATTTCTACTCCTTACTTATAATTAAATTAATCTCAATTAAAATTATATGTAATTTTCTTAACATAAAATTTCAGTATTTTTGACCTCTTTCCAAATTTTAGGCAACCCCAACCCCGGCCATATCTGAGAGACTCAGGTCGGTCCCTAATTGTGTACTATGTATGGGTATGGCTGTGTGTGTATAATATTAAATAAAGCAAAGCTAAGAATGATAAAGATCACTAAAACTAAGAGGTTGTACGAGAGAAAGCATAAATGACCTTATCCGAGTATGTGTTTGTTTGTTTGATTGTATATTTGTATTTGTAAGGTGTGTGTGCGAATTATTGTGATTACCAAAAGAAGCATGAAATTGTGTTATGGTAATCATATTGTTGTTTTAAGTAAATACTATTGCTAGTACTACTACATATTAGTGATGGCATCCGCATCCGCATCCGCATTTTAAAAAATTCAACATCCGCATCCGCACTTCTCCACTTGAATCATTCCGTCACATCCGCATCCGCATCCGCAAATTAGAAAATATGACATCCGATCCATCACTATATATATATATATATATATATATATATATATATATATATATATATATATATATATATATATATATATATATATATATATATATATATATATATGCGAATTGTAGATCAAGAGTGAGGGTGAAGAGAGAAGAGAGAACTATCGGATTGGTTTAGCATAGGAGTGGGATTGAGACAGGGGTGTGTAATATCTCCGTGTTATTTAATCTATTGATGAATGGTTTACTTAGAAAAATGGAGAGAGAAGGGAAGAGTATTACGTTGAGAAATATGGAGGGTGAATGTGAAGTGAATGTTTTACTTTTTGCAGATGATGCGGCATGTGTTGGTGGCAGAATCTGGAGAAAAGATGAGAATACTTGTGAGAGAGTTTGAAGGGAAATGTGCAAACACGAGATTGAAATTCAATCCAGCGAAGAATAAAGTTATGAGGATTGGAGGTGGGGATGAGGAAATGTGGAGGGAGGAATTGGTTTGTAGAAGTGTGAGAATGGAAACTTGAGGAGGTGAATGAATTCAAATTTCTAGTAATGTTGGGTGGAAGGTAAGGGTGGGACGGAAAATTAAATAAAGAACAGAGTGGTAGAAGGAATGAAAGTATTGGGGGGCCTAAGAAAAGTATGGAAGAAAGGAAAAATTTCGAAAGAAATAAAGATAAGAATGTTTGAATGTATGTGTTCACCTTCTGTATTGTATGGGTGTGAAACATAGATGATAAGTGCTCGGTCGAGAAAAGTTTCAATGTCTTTGAGATGAAAAGATTTGAGAGCGATATATAAATTGAGAAGGATTGATAGGATTAGAAATGAAAGAATAAGGGAGATGTGTAAATGGAAGAAGGGTGTAATTGATAGAGAGGAGGAGGAGGATGTGCTAAAATGGTTTGGACATATGTGAAGAATGAAAGAGAACAGAATGGTTGGCAAGGTACGTAGATCCGATGTAGATAGGGAAAGGTAGGGGGAGGGGAAGGCCGAAGTGGAGATGGATGGATGGAGTGAGAGTGATTTTGATGGAAGGAATTTGAGTTTAGACGAGGGTAGATAGATTTGTGGACAGAGAGAGATGGAGGGAGGTGGTGAAAGCGTTGAAAGGTAAGAATAGTTATGTTTGTAAGGGAATTGTGGACGGGCACCACCCACGAAAGTGGGAAAGGTGATAGTGTAATATATATATATATATATATATATATATATATATATATATATATATATATATATATATATATATATATATATATATATATATATATATATATATATATATATATATATATATATATATATATATATATATATATATATATATATATATATATATATATATATATATATATATATATATATATATATATATATATATATATATATATATATATATATTATATATATATATATAATAACATCCGCATCCGCATCCGCATCCGCATCGCATCCTCATCAAAATTAACATCCGCATCCGCATCCGCATCCGAACTTTTCGAAAATTCAAATCCGCATCCGCATCCGCATCCGCACTTTCGAAAATTCAACATCCGCATCCGCATCTGCACTTATCCAAAATTCAACATCCGCATCCGCATTCCGCAAATTGGAAAATATGACATCCGATCCATCACTAATATATATATAATATATATATATATATATATATATATATTATATTATATTATATATATATATATATATAATATATATATATATTAATATATATATATATATATATATATATATATATATATATATATATATATATATATATATATATATATATATATATATATATATATATATATATATATATATATATATATATATATATATATATATATATATATATATATATATATATATATATAATATTTGTACATATAAACCCAATAAAAATATGTTTAACTAATAAAATTAATAATTTAATGACAAGCGAAAATCAACTTTTTTTAAAGATTTCTCAAATTACGAAAACTCATTAAAATAGAAATACTTTATAAACAATTTTGATGAACAACTAAATTGCAAATTTGTTCACATATATTATATATATATATATATATATATATATATATATATATATAATATATATATATATATATATATATATATATATATATTATATATATATATATTATATATATATATATATATATATATATATATATATATATATATATATATATATATATATATATAATATATATATATATATATATATATTATATATATATATATATATATATATATATATATATATATATATATATATATATATATATATCTAATATTAATTTTATTTCATTCTTTTTTTTTTAAAATATAATTTGCTTTTTTATTTTTAAAAATATTTATTATTTTTTTAAAAATGTTTATTATTATTAATTATTTTTTTAAATATTTTTAAATCATTTTAATTATTTTATTAACTTCAATAAGAAAATTTTCCACGGTCAAAAAAAGATAAACTACCTCCCTTGAAGGGAAGTGAGGTGAGGGTTGTAACGCAATTTTGCCACAGTTAACATGCCCTACTACTTATAAATAATATGGATGTGCAGAACAAACACATACGTAAAAGGGGTGCATACAGATTTGTGCAATACAGCGTATGTAATATAAGATACTGGAATGAAAGTCAGTGGCAAAGGAATAAATATTAAATATTATTGTTTCATAGACTTTGGAAGGGAAGCCCGAAATGTCTAAACAACCCCACAAGAAATTGTCAAAAAGATTTGATTCGAGAGAACAACCTGGTCAGGATATCGTTTCATTTCTATCAATCCAAAGGTTTGGAAGCGTATCGTCAAGATTCTGTTTGGCAATCAAACTTAGATATGACGGAGTTCCATCGTGCATAATTCAAAGATTACTTCGAATGGTCAGTGGGATCCTGTACAGGATGTCCTCTAACTCTTTTTTCAAAATAAGCCTTTAGAAAATTTTGTGATAATGTCTCTTACAATTATATCAGTTCCTATCGCTTGGATACACTTTTAATATCATTAACAAACAATATCATAGAGCCAGACTATACTTATATAAAGATAAAAATACCATAACCAGAGTACCTCAGAAGAATACCGTCTTGGTCCCATACAATGATTCATTAATTGTTTTACAATATACCATATCCACATTTTGCAATATCCGTCTGGTTTTCATTTTTCCCAATAAAATTTCCTATACTTTGATTTCAAACAACACTACATTTACAGGAAAAGTCGACGGTGTTTATAAAATTCCGAGCATTACACGTAACTCCTTTGATTTCGGTGAAACCATTAAATCAGCTCAAAGCACAAAGCAGAGGTAAAGAGATGCAACACTGGCAACGCCATTTTCATGCATGTTACAGATCACCACAAAATAGATTGGAATCATGATAGATTTTTATTTCCTTCAAAATCGAAAAAATTTAATTAAATAGACTTTTAGAATATTTTTTTATAAATACTCTAAATAATTTTAATACTTCTTCCGTTTTTTTTATATACATGGTAGAGTTCTTTTAGGTTATTTGAGGGATTTTTAAAAAAAGATTTTCATTAACCAATAGAGTTCAAAAATAGCATTTTTGTCAATTTGGTGCTTTTTTCTTTCATGTTTCTGGCAATGTAAGCTTTCCTGTTCTTTCTCAATACTTTTTCCCTTTAGTAGCGCTTGATGAGAGAGAAGAGACATTTCTCCGAAACGTTGCTCTGGTTTTTTACGCCTTGTTACTTGTTTTTTCCAAAATCATTTCAATGTAATCTTCGTTTTAACGTTTTAGTTTTTATTACTTTATTCATAGTGGTTTTATTTATTTTATAATTATATATATTATATATATATATATAATATATATATATATATATATATATATATATATATATATATATATATATATATATATATATATATATATATATATATATATATATATATATATATATATATATATATATATATATATATATATTATAATGGTAGATAAAAGTCAAAGCATCAGAGATATTAAAGGAGAAACTTGTTTTTTAAATTGTCATCGATATCTGAAGTGCAATGTAGGGGAAGAAACGAAATTAGTGTATATACTCTTATTATTTAAGATGTTTTTTACCATAATGATAACTTTTTTTTTTAATTAGAAAATTGAAATAAATATTTAGATATTCAGCCGTTTATTCGAGACAATGTTATTGTGTTATTGCGATGTTTTTTTACTTCTTTTCGATTTTATTTTCATTATAAATTATAAATATTTTTTTTTCTTTTATGATGCTGTTTACCAGACTTTCTTACTTCAGTGATTTATAAGTGTATTATAGAGTAAGAAGGTAAGGCTTTATTAAACTCAATGTTCTTAAATTTGAATAATTTTGTTCTTTTTTGTACTGTTAGGTGGTCATAGTGAAAAGGTCGAACAGAATAAATAGTGTTAGTTATGAAAATATTTTCTGAAGCCAATATAGACAGAAAATTCTTTATTTCATGGACACGCACGCACAACAACACACAACACACAACACACACACACACACACACACATATATATATTATATATATATATATATATAAAATATATATATATATATATATATATATATATATATATATATATATTATATATATATTTCAAATCAAAATCCGCCCCAGGAAGGGTTATTAGCCCTTTCTGTAGGTTCATTCGAGGATGAACCAAGGGTTTCACCTAGCTGACCATGTCTATCACGGATACCGACTTTCATCCCACTTGCAATACGCATTCTGCAGATGTACATGTTACGCATAAGTGGGTGGGGCTAAGGGCAAGAGAGAACTGCCCAAATTTCTCTACTCCGACCAGGCCTTGAACCCTGGACCTCTCGCTTGCAAGTTGAGTGCTCGATCGTCTGAGCTACGGAACCGCTAAATATACATATATATATATATATATATATATATATATATATATATATATATATATATATATATATATATATATATATATATATATATATATATATATATATATATATATATATATATATATATATATATTTAAAAACACGATTGTCTAGGGAATAAAGAATAAATCAGATTTTTTTCTTTTTATGTCTTTATTCCTTAATCATGTTAACAAGTACAAATAATTTAACAACACCAAGAGGAATATATATGATAATTATTACAAAGCAACGTGCATTCCATTCATTCCTTGCAACACCTTGTTTTCTGATGTCTTCTTATAAAATATAATAATATTGATATAGTAATTAAAATACATATTATTCGTCCGACTCGCCAGAAAAAAGTACTGGCTCCCTCAGCTCTATCGTAAGCCGAATTGCCTGCCCAATTTCTCTCGGTTACCCAATCTCTCTTGTTTGGAATTTGAAAGTTATGAAATGCGTAGTCTCTTCGTATCTACTTTACTCCTACTTTAATTTACTTGTGACGGTTATTTGAACAGCAGAAATAGCCACGTTTGGGACTTTGTAAACCCACATACGGTTACTGTTCGATATCACCAAAAATTGCTTTTCGAGAACATCTGGGCTGAAATTGTTGGCAGACATTTGTTGGGACCCATAATCCTTCCAGCAAGGTTAACGGTAGCTGCGTACTACAGTTCTTACAGACCGTACTTCCGTACCATACAGATTGAGGTGCTCCAACAACTCTGGTTCCAGCATGATGGTGCCCCAGCATGCTTCTGTATTGATGCGCAGACGCAGCTAACCGTCTACTTTGGAGAACATTGGATTGGACGTGCAGGACATGTTGAGTGGCATCCGCGATCATCTGACTTGACTGCCTCCGTAAGATCGGTGAAATTTGTAATTAAAATTAAATTAATATATATATACTTTTTTCATTTATGCATACATCACTTTTGACTTTTGTCCTTAGTTGCACGTCAAATTTAAGGTAAATCAAACTCCAGTTACCTCTAGAACTCAGCTAATTTCCCGTATCAATGATGCTTTTCAAAATATCACCCAGAATCCTTCCAATGATCTACAGATTTTGACTGTCGTTGCAGCGACGGTATCAACGTGTTTGAACACTCATTGCAAGGGAAAAATGTCTTCCAATAAAATTGATTAAGTACAACTGTTTCTATTCCACTTCCTAACACACGTACCTAAGCGCATAACTCCGAAATGACGGGTTGTGGTGTACATGCATAATAAATAAATGTTTATCTCTGTATGACCTATCGGTTCTACAAGTTTGTCTGGGAGATCCTGTAACAACCTGTATTTATCAACGATTTTGTGTATTTACTACTAATTTCAAAAATGCAAAGACTTCAGGATAGTATAAATTATTTTGAAAGTTTGTAACTATGAGTAGAGCCTAGGGACAAGAAATAACTGGTTGTAGAAATTAAAGATATTCTTTGTTTTCTGTCCAATACAATGGAAATTTTATTTTAACTGAGCTATTGTTAATCCGTCATAAAACCTTAAAACAAAAACCTTTATTCGTGCATGTCCTAATTATTTTAAATTTAAAGTAAAAGAGAATAAAAGAAGTGTTTAGGATGAGTGCAGTTTACACGGTCATAGCTCCAAGAAATTTAAAAATTGCATTGTAAGTGGAAACAAAGCATCGATTAAATATTAACTGAATAATCCTTTCTCGACACTCATTTTAAGATGACTTCATGCAGTGAAGGGGGTCAGATATTTTTGCAAATGTTTACTTTCTGGAATAGAATTTTTACTATATAAAATACAAAAAACAATTGGAATTGCTCCATTATTGGGCGAGAAATGTTTTTTCGAATTCTTGTCCAGTTTCTCTAGCTTTTATAGAATCTGAGATACAAACTCCTTCACTTTTGTTTCAGTATAACTTATTTTTCATGACTGGGCTTGTCCAAATTTTTAGAACCTCAAGAAGATCATAGATAAAGTTTAGCTATACAGAGTTATAGTTTTATCTCTTCCGATAGCAAAGATGAAATGCCTACAAATTTACAAAGTTTGGGTATTCTTCTTCTTGGTCAATCAAAGTTATATCACCAGAGTTTTATCTCTTCCGATAGCCAAAGATAAAATGCCTACAAATTTCAACCAAAGTTTGGGTATATCTTCTTAATCTTGGTCAATCAAAGTCTGACATGACCCGATACACTGCGTTTGAAGGTGTCCAAATAAAAGGATGTTGGGGAAATAAAGAAAGTATATTCCAGACTTTACCAATAGAATATATACAAGATTCCGTATAGCTGTAAAGTTTGGGGTCAGAAAGTGGGACGGAGAAAGAGGTATTGCAAGAGCCCTTTTAATAACAGAAATTTATGATGGGAGATTCAGAAAAGCAGTGTCCGTAGTAATTATGATAGTACAGAGAGAGTAATGAAACAATTCAATGTGCAGAAAGAAACCGCAGAAAGTTAGTGAGAGCGGAAGAGTTAATAAGACGAAAAGCAAAAGACTTCACCTTTTCCAGGAGATCTATTTGAGTGGAACAACTCCAGATGCGTAAGGAGTACTCCAGACATAAGTTAACAACACCCAAATAAGAGGAAGCAACTAGAGTGACGTGAAGAAATTCAGAAGATGCCTCAGAGCACCCAACCCTTAAGAAGCTTGCTTAGAAAGAGAAGTAACGTAATGTTTCAAAGAAAAATTGCGAGAAAAAGATACACTAAAAATATTAAGGACAGAAGAATGATTGAGTTATGTGTTTTCGAAGCTGTCATAGTTATGCGGAAAGTTGTGCTGAATAGAAAGATGGAAAATTTGGTTTTATAAGTACTGAAGACGACCCTGTTTCCTCTGCAACAATTTAAAATACGGGAAAGATCAGAGCTCAGTTGCTCAAAGACCACTCTCCTTGAGTCAACTGACTGCTTTTTGGAAAGGATGTCTTTCAAAATGAAAGCTGTAATGAAGGTTGGTATTATTAACATAGGAGTGGATAGGTAAGGTGATTAATGATTAATAGAGGTAAGGTGATTAATGAAACGTAGAAGAGTTCTGGATAGGACAAATTCCTGAGAAACTCCACTATAAAGGGGTTCAGACATTTTCTTTCCGATTTTTATTTTCTGGATGAAAATTTTACTATAAAAGTACAAAATAATTGGAATCTCTTTATTAAGAGAGATAGGCATTTCCGAATCCTTGTCCAGATTCTGTAATTTTTATAGATTCGGAGATACATACCCCTTCGCATTTTCTGATATGACTTTTTTCTTGGCTGAACTTGTTCAAATTTCAGGTACTCAAGAAAAAGGGCACAGTTAAAGTTACTTCAGAAGATATTTTAGATATATGTCACTAAAAATAACGTTGTGAGGTAAAACACTAAAAATATAAATAAATTAATGAAGTTTTAAATTTTGATATTTTTTCAAATTTCAAAGTTTTTTTTTTCGAATAAGGTATCGGAAAAGTCTTGTAATAAAGCTTTATATTTATTCTTTCTAGAGCTCCTTAAAATTTGGACAACTTTAATTGTGAAACAAAAATATTTCATAAGAAGAACAGTGAAGGTACCAAAATGAACTAAAAAGTAAAACTTGCTCTTTTCCTTTTGAATTTTCTTTTCCTTGATCAAAGTTTTCCAAATTTTCAGAACTCTAGAGGAAAGGTATATGTAAAGTTTCATCAGAAAATTTTTCTGATATCAATGTCTGAAAAAAAAATCAAAATTTCCAGACTTTTTTTTTTTTTTTTTTTGCATTTTACCTCACACCGTTTTTTAAAAGGATAGATGTGTACAATTTCTTCTGATGGAACTTTAGCTATACATTTCTTCTAGAGTTTCTTAAAGTTTGAACAAGTTCAGTCAAGGAAAAAAAGTTACATTGAAGAAAAGTGAAGGGATATGTTTCTCGGAATCTATAAAAGCTCAGAATTTTGATAAAAATTTTGAAAGGTGGGTCTCGCACATTAAAGAAGCGGTTATTTATTTATTATTAATTATTTTTTGTATTTTGTATAGTAAACATTTTATTCCAGAAACTAAAATTCGAAAAAGATTGCCCGAACCCCTAAAAATAAACTTTTCTACTGACATGACATTTTTCCTGAAATGCCAACAAGTTATGAAGACTTTAGGCAAAGTCGTAGATATGTTTCAGGAAGAGTAAAATGCATAAACGTGTTTGCTTTCTTACTGAGTATAACATTCATTATCAATGCTTTTGTTTATGTTCATCAAACTTTGCATTTGGCTAATACTCGATTGGCCAAACGAGGCAGCACTGTTATGGCCATTACACCAAGGTTATTATTATTATAGTATTGTTGGTGTTGTTTTGTTATTGTTATATTTGGAATTATTATCTATTTTGGAAGTCAGATAAAACTGAAATTATTGAAAATGAAAAAAAAAAAATTAAAATATAGGGGTTGAAAAGATTTTTCAATAGACTTTCTCTGCAAATGGTTCTCAATTAATCTTTGTCCCTATAAACCTTGATTAACATTGTAAGAATTAAAATGCAATTTGAAATTTTGTATGCTTTAAAGTTGTATTAAAGTCTTGAAAGTTTGTGATCTTGATAATGGGAAAGGCATAAAGGCAAATACTTTTAATACTTTTGTCACTTCTATATTTTAAAGCGTCAGTGACATTTGAGTACCCTTTCGTAGCTAGTAGTATTTGGAATATAAAAATTGTGACATGCGGGTTTATAATTTCTCTCTTTACGCAGCAGCTGCTGTTGAATGGTTGCCATTTATACTTTTTTCATCTCAGCAGCGTAAGTTACATTGGGGGATAAAATATGATTGTAAAAATAAATTTATTTCAGACATTACTTGGACTTTATCAATCATTTTGTGAAACTTTACAATGAAAAACGATCTGAACTGGAAGAACAACAACTTCATTTGAATGTAGGCTTAGGAAAGATTGCCGAAACAGTAGAACAAGTGGAACAGATGCAAAAATCTTTAACAATTAAAAATCAGGAATTACAGGTTTGTGTTTATGCTTTTATTAAATTTCCTAATTCTATTGTATTAAGAGTTTATAATCTATTTTATTTCTTTTAAGTCGAAAAATGATGCAGCTAATGCCAAACTAAAACAAATGGTGAAAGACCAGCAAGAAGCCGAAAAGCAAAAGGTTGCTAGTCAAGAACTTCAAGAACAACTTGAAGCACAAGAAGTTATTATAAAACAGAAAAGAGAAGATGTCATGAAAGACTTAAGTAAAGTTGAACCTGCTGTACAGGATGCCCAGAACGGTAAGTATCCTCAATAATGGTTTAATCATCATAATGAGCGAACCGTAATAATAATATATATTATATATATATATATAATATATATATATATATATAATATATATATATATATATTATATATATATATATATAATATATATATTAAATATATATATATATATATATAATATATATATATATATATATAAAACTAGTCCACCATAAAGAGAAGAACTCGTCTCCAGAATTCTTAAAACTAAATTTATTGTAAATGAACTTTAATTGATTTCATAATTTAAATATTATTTGGAAATTTCTTTAAATGGCAACTATGGTTCTGAGGTATTAATTCGGTTGCGTGAATTTTGAGGAGAGACCGGGTAGAACAGACGTTGAATATACATGTTTTAAGAATACTTTGAATAAATTTGGTACTGTCAAATGTTTGTGCCTTATTATCTGAGTGGTTTAATAAATAAAATATCTATATAATATTATCCTGATATATTAGAATAAATTGTTAATTGTTGCAGAGAGTCTAATTGCCTTGTAATGCTTATGTATAAGGTTATCATAGTGGATGCTAAATCTTGATCTACGTCACATTTAAGATAGAATAAAGTACAATTCCAACATCACAGCTTCCCATATATATATATATATATTATATATATATATATATATATATATATATATATATATATATATATATATATATATATATATATATATATATAAACTAGCTGTAAAGAGCATTAAGAAAAATCATCTAGTTGAAGTCCGAACAATGGCGAATCCGCCTCAGTTGGTAAAATTAGCATTGGAGTCCATTTGTTTGCTGTTGGGTGAAGCAGCTTCAGATTGGAGGGCGATTAAGTCTGTTAATCATGAAAGAAAACTTCATCGGAACCGTTGTTAACTTTAATACTGAGGAAATATCGTAAGTTTTTCTATTTGAACCTCTTTCTTATGACTTTTTGTTTAATTTTGTAATGGAAGTTAAAATAAATTTAATGAAAAATTAAATTTAAATTATCGTAAGGTTAAAGTCATTTTCATATATAATTATTTAAGTAACTGATTAAATTTATCTGGTATTTAGAATTCAGGAAGCAGTTACACTTTTTTTTATTATTATTATTATTAGTATTATTATTATTGCTGTAGTAGTTGTCATTATTGTATATATGTATTTTTATATTTCAGCGATGATATTCGAGATAAGATGCGAAACCGCTACCTGAGCAACCCTGATTACAACTTCGAGAAAGTTAACAGAGCTTCTATGGCCTGTGGCCCAATGGTCAAATGGGCCATTGCTCAGATTGAATACGCAGATATGTTGAAACGTGTTGAACCTCTTAGAAATGAGCTTCAGAGCTTGGAAATGCAAGCTGAGGAAAATAAGAAAAAGCATCAAGAGGTTTGTTAATATTTTTATTATTCTATTCTTTTCTAATTTTATTGCAGGTTTCTCAAAACTTCATTATCTCCTTTTTAATTTTAGGTCAAATCATTTATTGATAAGCTGGAGAGATCTATTGCAGCTTATAAGGACGAATACGCCGTTCTTATATCTCAGGCCCAAGCTCTTAAAGCAGATTTAGAAAGTGTACAAGCAAAGGTAGATCGATCTATGGCTCTTATTCGAAACCTCAGTATTGAGAAGGATCGATGGGCCAGCACGTCAGATGGCTTCAGGAGTAAGATATTTAGCATTTTTTTCATAATTTGTCTCTGTTAATTTTCTAGTACTGATTAGCTATCTTTTGATATATGTAATTATTATTGTACATATTATTATTAAATCTAATACTACTTCTAAAACTGCATTCATACTTACCGTATTAATGTTGTTTTTCCTCATAAAGTAAACTTTTATCATTCTAATATATAAAATATATATATATATATATATATATATATATATATATATATATATATATATATATATATATATAAATTATAGGCCCAGATGTCAACGATCATTGGTGACGTCCTATTATCATCTGCATTTTTGGCTTATGGTGGTTATTTTGATCAACAATTTAGGCAAAACCTATTTACAAATTGGTGCACTCATCTTTTGCAAGCAAATATTCAGTTCAGGTAGAGTTGGAAAGGTTTCCATTACCATATTTAAGATTATAATGTGACTTTGAATTGAATTTAAAATTTTAATTCTATCTTTTAATATTTTTTCCTTATTCAGACCTGATATTGCAAGAACAGAATATCTATCAAATCCAGATGAAAGACTTCGCTGGCAGGCCAGTGCTCTCCCTACGGATGAACTTTGTACTGAAAATGCAATCATGCTTAAGGTTCTTGTTTATTGATAGTTGATTTTGTTGAAAATATTGCAATGAGTAATTGTTTTTTATATTAATCTATTAATTAATTAACATTTTCTCCGAAAATTAGCGATTCAATCGGTATCCGCTGATTATCGACCCCTCAGGCCAAGCCACTGAATTTATAATGAACGAATTCAAGGAAAAGAAGATAACAAAAACTAGTTTTCTCGACGACTCTTTCCGCAAAAATTTGGAGTCTGCACTTCGATTTGGTAATCCATTGCTTGTTCAGGATGTTGAAAATTACGATCCAATTCTTAATCCAGTCTTGAACAGAGAGCTGAGGCGAACAGGAGGCAGAGTACTTATTACTTTGGGAGATCAGGTTTGTGAAAAATTCTTTTCATTAATAATTGCATATTTTTTTAATACTGGTAAGTAATTTGTTTCACGGTAAATTTTCAAAATGATTCATTGTTTAACTCTTATCCTTGTAGGATATAGATTTGTCTCCTGCCTTTACCATATTTCTGTCGACTCGTGACCCGACGGTTGAATTCCCGCCAGATATCTGTTCGCGTGTTACTTTTGTTAACTTTACCGTCACTCGATCTTCTCTTCAATCTCAGTGCTTAAACCAGGTCTTGAAAGCTGAAAGACCCGATATTGATGACAAGAGGTCAAATCTTCTTAAATTGCAAGGTGAGTATATATATATATATATATATATATATATATATATATATATATATATATATATATATATATATATATATATATATATATATATATATATATATATATATATATATATATATATATATATATATATATATATATTATAAAGTCGTAACTTTGTGAGGTAGCGTAATAATTGGGAACCACAAAGTACGCTTTACAAAATGAAAATAAAGGGGTGACTGAAATTTCAAAGGAGTCAAAGGCAAAACGACAAATTACTTAATATTAATTTATTTACAATAATATATAAAGAATTAATTTTAATGGTAACAAAATGAATATATAGAGAGATTTCGTAATAGATGAATTAAACATTAAAGCTATTATACTCAGGGTTTCATGCAAACTAAGTGAAAGTGAATGGTTACACTTTAATGACACTCAAGCGTCATATCTTAGTCTTTTGGCTCTAGCCAAAGGTAGATCCTCTAAGATCTAATAACAAACTACCTCTCTTAGCTCAAGCTAAGGCTAGATCCTCTAGGATCTAATAGCTAATTCTCTCTTAGCTCAAGCTAAGGCTAGATCCTCTAGGATCTAATGGCAAATTCTCTCTCTTAGCTCAAGCTAAGGCTAGATCCTCAAGGATCTCTTTTATTTGCCCTCTATCTCTTAGCTCAAGCTAAGGTCTTCTGCTGGTGATTTACTTATGCTTCCTTTTATAGGCGCTGAAGTTAAATATGCTACATAATAATAATAATAATAATAATAATAATAATAAATAATAATCACAAAAAAAAAAAAATAAAAATAAAAGAAATGTTATTAAGAGTTTTTAAACTTCATCAATAATTAAAAGAAATTTATACATTGTAAATAGTTGAAATAAAAATACTTTATATTACCCCATGTTTAAATTTTAACCTATTTACAAGAGATGAATTTACAAAATGTATACAAAAGGTTTACTTAATTCTTAACTGAATTACATTTCAAAATGTTCCTTTCAAAAAAATAAACAGAAATCTTTAATATCATAAATATATCTATCAACAATAAAGTCCTAAAACTACAAAATAAATAAGTTTGTAACAGTCAAAATAATGCAGATACTCAATCAACGTACCATTTCTTCTATTTCTTCTAGTTTGTCAAAATCTTTCAATAATAAAGCCTTTTGCTTCTTCTAACGTGTATAAGGGTTTAAGAAAGGAAGATGAATAAAGAAGTAAGAAGAAGAAGAAGAAGAAGAAGAAGAAGAAGAAGAAGAAGAAGAAGAAGAAGAAGAAGAAGAAGAAGAAGAAGAAGAAGAAGAAGAAGAAGAAGAAGAAGAGAGAGGAAGAAGAGGAAGAAGAGAGAGGAGAAGAAGGAGGAGAAACAATAGGAGAAATTGGCAAAGAAACCTCTAATTCTTTAAATATCTTGGATAACATATAATCCTGTGCAACTTTATTATTTATAGTATTTTTATTAATAACATTTGAATCCCTTAAAACATTGTGACCTTTTACTTTATTCCTATTGTCCTTCCTTCTTGTTATTATCTTGTTTAACCAAAGTCTTTTCTTATCTAAATTCTCTTTTATTGAAATACGATTAAATGGGTGAGCTTTCTTTTTATCAGATGGTATAAATCTTTCCTTTAACCCCCTATTAACAAATATGAATCTCCACCATTTCTGCTGTCTAATTTTTAATTCCAGATCTTCAAAATTTACATTTTTGTGTATTGTCTCAATCGAATGATCACTATTCTCTAGTACTACCATAAATTTAAATTTAATTCTTCTAAAAATCTTATACAAATTATCGAAAAGATCTACTAACTGCAAACTGGCAACATTACTACTATAAAGATTTGTTACTGATAGGTGTACTTCTTTACCTCTTATATCCTCTTCATGGATTCTTCCATCTAATATTTCTTTTCTTTTTTTGTTTATTAACATTTCTACGTTTACCGGCCAGGAAATCCCTGATTGCATATGTTTTGAGAATAATCGAAAAAATGCGTCTGGGTAAATTTTTTCGTTTTCTGGATCACCTTTTGAAGTTTTAGGAGGAGACATTATAAAATATTATAAATTTAAGTTTGTTGTTTAAATTTAATAAAATTTTCCTGAGAAAAAAAATATTAATTAATATAGTTTAACATATTTTGAACAAATGTAAACTGAAAAGATTTTTATAAAACAAATAATATAAATAATATGAATAAATATCAATAAAACCCAAATCACCCTTTAGAAAATTTTTGTTTTAAAATTTTCTAAAGAAAATAACTTCGCATACACTATTGTATGCGACTCAACAAGTCCCTGAGTAATGTAAATAAATATTTATTATACAAATAGTCACTAATGGCGGTCTAACATGGATGTCTCCAAAGAGTACACAATCCA
>SEYY01022050.1:55000-57032 GCA_009176605.1 Armadillidium nasatum | reverse complement strand
CGCACTTTCCTCTGGAAAAAAGTGCATATCAGTCTTTTCTGCTATTGCGCTCGATGTTGCATTGTCTGGTACCTTCCTGACCTTTTTGTTCGGCTCACGGATCCCACTCGGACCCTTCTCCCGATTCCGAACAAACTCAGCATGGTTAAACCTCAAAATAAAGAGCAGGAAAGAGACTTAGGTGAACGTAGCAATACCGCGAGCTCAGGTAACCTCATGTCACCGATTTTGGAGGGTTCACGGGGCCATCCATAGTCCCCATCTCCCAACTTGAGTCCATTTACGAAGGATTGAACACCTCAAAACGGTGACAGGAAAGAGCGTGAGGTCGAACTGGTCGAGCTAGATTTGCAATTGCAATTCAAATGCCGATATGCACTTTTTTTTCAGGGGAAAGTGCCCAGCTTACTATTGACATAATAATATTCTCCTTAAAACAGTCAAGAAGAAAATAAATGAGTATAGAAAATTAAAATAATAATAATAAAAATATGATAATAGATTAATAAGCATAGGGAAATTTAGTAAAATTTTACATGTAATAAGCATAGAACTTTATTGAATCTTATATGTAATCAACATTAATGTAAGGTACACATGTGAAGAATATATATTAGGCAAAGCAAAGGAAAGAAGGCTCCTGGCAACTGGAATGTAATTAATTATTTCAATAGAGAAGATTGATTAAGGTTTCCCGAACCCAAAAAGTAGCAAAACAGATGATTATCGAAAATAAAAAAGAAATAATAATAATAATAATAATAATAATAAATAAGTAATAATAATAATAATAATAATAATAATAATAATAATAATAATATAATAATAATAATAATAATAATAATAATAATAATAATAATAATAAATAATAATAATAATAATAATAATAATAATAATAAATAAAATAATAAAAATATTAATATTTTACTACTACTATACTACTACTACTATATAATAATAATAATAATAATGATAATAATAATGATAAAACGTTTGTAATAAAATTATAAAATTGGTAGAACAAAAATATTTTCATTTTATGCAAAACAAAATGAGAAAGCAACAACTAGGCAGCAAATGCTTCGTCGATATATATATATATATATATATATATATATATATATATATATATATATATATATATATATATATATATATATATATATATATATATATATATATATATATATATATATTGTGAGCATATATTCACATATGCTAATTTCTGTTATTTTTCCAGATGTGAGGTCACTCAAGAGTGAAGCTGGTTGAAGACAGTGCAGAAAACAGAACAAAAATTTACGCTAAGTCCAATTCCATTTTGTTTTGTAGTTAGAATTTTAATGGTTCTTTTTCCTTTTTGTTTTAGATTAATTTGTATAAAATAATAATTAATACAAATACAAAATAATCCAAACATTCAAAGACGCTAAAAATAATATAAAAACAGGAAATTATTCAAATTTAAAAATTAAAATTTATAACAAGTTTCGAAAGACTCTGGAAGGGTGTACGCAATCTACAATCAAGTCGTACACGTGAGTTATTACTGTTCTCAATTCTTCTTTAATATTTATTTTTGAAATAACAACATAATAATTATCAAAACAAAAGTTAAAACAAAATAAAATATTTACATATTCTCAATTCTTCTTTAATATTTATTTTTGATATAACAACATAATAATTATCAAAACAAAAGTTAAAACAAAATAAAATATTTACATCTAAAATTAAATGTATTGCAGTCCCGGGGAGGGGACCCACAACGACAAGATCTTCTCCTACGGAACCTCAACGTCACTGGTTTTCAACATTTCTCAATACATTTGACGGGGATAAAGTTTTATTGGCACTCAGTCATCAAAAACTTAATTCCATTAGTTTCCTTAAAAACAGCGCCTTTGAGAACTCCGTTCCTATTGTTCAACTTCCTAAACTTCGCCTGGTTCTTACCATTCTTTGACCCAGTTATCATAATTTCATTGTCAAAATATTTTTTTTTTTCAAATTTCCCTTAATAAAAATTTTT
>SEYY01022050.1:30000-32500 GCA_009176605.1 Armadillidium nasatum | reverse complement strand
CTGTATCCTTTTCTATCTCTTCAAGTCTTCCGCAGAAAAGACCCTTTTCTATTGAAAGGAAACGATTTTAGCATTTCGTGTCGCAAGCTGGTCGGACTTGCGGTCGAATTTATTTGATTTCCAGTGGAATGATTATTGTTTCCGTGGGAGTGGTGCCTCGGAGTGTGCAGAACTCATTACTGAGGTGATTATCTCTGGCATGGAGGCATACATTAAATATTCTTTCCTTTCTACTAAACATAACAAACCTTGGTTTAACTCTGCTTGTTGTGCTATCCATCGTATGGATGGTGCCTTCAGGGCCTACCTTCGTTTTCAAACTCCAGAAACTCACGCAATTTCTGTTTCATCCAGGAATCATGCAAAATCTTTCGTAAAACCAAAAACTCTTTTCTTCGGAGAAAATGCAATAATCTTTCTGGTTCCTCTTCCTCATGCTCCTTCTGTCAATTTGCAAAAAATGTCAACTCAAACTTTGCTTCTTCCTCTTTCCTTCCTTTAATATCTTCCGACGGCACAACTGCTGTTTTAGCCTTCTTCTAAAGCTGAAATCTTCGCTCAAACTTTTACCTCTAATTCAACCTTAGACGATTCAGGAGCTATTCCTCCTCCTCCAACTCATTTATGCCTAAAATTGTAATTTCTTCAAAAGATGTCATTTCTGTTGTCACTGAGTTTAATACTAAGAAGGCGTACTGTCCTGATGGTATTGCTCTTGTGATTCTCAAAACTTGTGCTTCTGAGCTTGCACCCAGCCTTGGTAAACTATTTCATCTATGTCTTTCTACTTCAGTATTTCCATATATATATATATATATATATATATATATATATATATATATATATATATATATATATATATATATATATATATATATATATATATATATATATATATATATATATATATATATATATATATATATATATATATATATATATATATATATATATATATATATATATGTAGGATAAGACTCTCAATGGAGAAGGTATGCGACGGGAGAATTCAGAAGAGAAATATCCATTGTAACAGTGATAGTATAGAGAGAGTGACACAACAATTCGACTGTCGAAAAGAGATTGGACAGAAGTAACGAGAGTGGAAGAGTTGATAAGACGAAAGCCCTAGACTCTACTCTTTCGAAGACAACTGTGTGAGTGGAACCATTCCGGATGTGGGAGGCATTTTCCATACAAGGGAGGATAACATCCTTATAAATAGTAAGCAACCGAAATGTGTGCAGAAGTTACGAAAGAGCATCACAACACCCAACCTCTTAGAAGCTTGTTTAGAAAGAAACTGTCATCCTTTCATAAAATATCGGTAGAAAACAATTCACTGAGAACATTAAAGACATACGAAAGTTTGAGTTCTATATTTTCGAAGAAGATATTTCAGTTGTGGGGAAGGTTACGTCTAGTTCAAAGGTGAAGATGAGATTGAGATTGAAAACGATCATGTTTTCTCTGCTTAAAACTGAAATACGAAAAAGATCAGAGGTTAGTTGCTCCAAGGCCACCCTCCTTGCTTCAATTGATTGAAAGGAGTAATGAGAGGTGGAGTAAACAGATTAGGAGTAGATAGGAGAAGAAGTAATAGGTCATTAATGAAAAGCAGAAAATGAGCTGGAGGTAGGACAGAACCCAGAGGAACAACACTCTTAAATATATTTAAAGGAAAAATTGTGACTGTCTACAAGTTGCTGTAGAACGTTCGGAAAGGAAATCAAAAAGAAGACCACAGAGAGAAAGAAAGATACCGAAAGAGAGTTAGTTTGAAAGTCAAAACTTTGTTCTAGACTCTATCGAAGGCTTTTGATACATACAGTGCGACAGCAAAAGATTCACCGAAATGCCGAAGAGTGAAGGACAAAGAGTCAGAGAGAAGGGAAAGATCTCCAATAGGGCGTTTTAAACGAAAGCATTACCGTAGGTCAGAGATAACATTAGTAGAATTAAGATGTTTCTAAATCTTCCCGTTAAGGGTAGATTTGAAAACTATAGAAAGAAACGTCAAAGAATATATATATATATATATATATATATATATATATATATATATATATATATATATATATATATATATATATATATATATATATATATATATATATATATATATATATATATATATATATATATATATATATATATATATATATATATATATATATATATATATATATATATATATATATATATATATATATATATATATATATATATATATATATATATATATATATATATATATATATATATATATATATATATATATATATATATATATATATATATATATATATATATATATATATATATATATATATATATATATATATATATATATATATATATATATATATATATATATATATATATATATATATATATACACTGTATATATAGTTTAAAAGCCCATTTTAATAGAATTAAATTTTCCACCAGAGGAAGGTAAAGTCAATTTTGAAAGTTTTACCAATATTGTGCTTCCATT
>SEYY01022050.1:12500-25000 GCA_009176605.1 Armadillidium nasatum | reverse complement strand
TAATTTAAACATTGGAAAGAAATGGACAAAGGAATGTTGGTTATGCAAGCAGTTAGATCCGAAAACAATGAAATCAGGAAGCTGAAACATTATATATATATATATATATATATATATATATATATATATATATATATATATATATATATATATATATATATATATATATATATATATATATATATATATATATATATATATGTGTGTGTGTGTGTGTGTGTGTGTGTGTGTGTGTGTGTGTGTGTGTTGTGTGTGTATTAAGTAAAATAAAAAAAAATATATATATATATATATAATATATATATATATATAAATATATATATATATATATATATATATATATATATATATATATATATATATATATATATATATATATATATATATATATATATATATATATATATATATATATATATATATATATATATATATTTGTGTAATTGCATTACCGTATTGACTTTGATGTTAACAACTAAGAAACGGTACTTTTTTTCTTGCCCTACACAATTGTTTTCTTTGTTTACATACACAACTATCAGCAATTTTAATTTTCATATCTAAGCCAATTCGAATTATAGGTCTTCCTCTTGGCTGTGTCTTCCGCGGGAAATTTCCGATTAAAAACACACTACAATTAATGTTTTCTTGTAATATGCTCCACAGAACGGAACATTTTCTTTTCTGTCTCGTAGTTTTTCGTAAAAAATTATTTTTTATTATTATTATTTTATTTTTTATTACATTATTTTTTTTTAAAGTATCCATTCATTTGGTATTTTTTTCGGTTCACAAAACCCTCATCTCAATTTTTCTAATCCTCACACTCTCTCTCTCTCTCTCTCTCTCTCTCTCTCTCTCTATATATATATATATATATATATATATATATATATATATATATATATATATATATATATATATATATATATATATATATATATATATATATATATATATATATATATATATATATATATATATATAATATTGAGAGAGAGAGAGAGAAAGGAATGTGAGACAGGAGAAAGAATTTTTATTTAACAACATAAATTTTCATTATTTCTGGCATTTCACCTCTTGGGTCCTACATCCTTTTTTTTTTTGCTGCTATTTTTTTATTTTTTTTTATTTTATATTTATTTTGTCATTATGTTTCTCTGTAAAGTTTTTGTTGACTTTTTTTTTATATATATATATATATATAATATATATATATATATATATATATATTATATATATATATATATATATATATATATATATATATATATATATATATATATATATATATATATATATATATATAAAAGATGATACAGGACCTCACCGATAAACGTGTAGGACTGATATGTCATACGGATATGAACCTTATTTCTTAAGGTATATACGTTAACAACGTAACGCCGTGCCACGTAACATAGTCCCGGTTTGTTGTTATTCTGCTTCGTGTGTGTTCAAACACGCTTACCAGTAAGTCCGCGTGGTGTTGTGCGGGTAGAAGTAAACATGGACTTCGAGTTACATAACTGACCGACATGATAATGTGTTACGGTGAGGCAAGGGGAAATCGAAGAGAGGTTTGTCGCATCTACAAGCAACGTTATCTTAACAGGAGACTTCCACACAACAGAACCTTTGCTCAGTATGTCTGCGGTGGAGGGCGCGTTGTGAGGACACCGGTGTTTGAAGATGACTTGGTCGAGAAGTTCAGCGAGGCCTTGTTGTCCAGTACTCGTGCCGAGGCACATGCTATGGGCGTAAGCAACCTGTCCATATGAAGGGTTCTGCGGGAATACAACCTACATGTGTACCACCTTCAGAAGGTTCAATCCCTGGGGACCAGGCGTTTATGCACCCCATATAAACTATGTACAGTGGCTCCTTCATCGCTGTATAAATGATGTCGCCTTCTCTACGAAAGTGCTTGTTATGAACAGATGAAGCCTACTTTACTCGCGACGGTTAATTTAAAAGCAGAAATAACAATGTGAGGGATTATGCGAACCCATATGCGGTTACTGTTCGACATCACCAACAACGGTTTTCCGTGAAAATTTATCTTGGAATTGTTGACCGATATTTGTCGGAACCTGTAATCCTCCTAGCAAGGTTAACAGGAGCTGCGTACCTACAATTCCTGCAGACCGTACTTACGGATCTGCTGGACAAAGTACCGCTTGCGGTGCGCCGACAACTCTCGTTCCAGTAAGATGGCGCCCCAGCACACTACTGTACTGATGCACGGACGCAGCTAACCGTTGACTTCGGGGATCAATGGATTGAACGTGTTGGACTGCTTGTTCGCAGCATTCACCTGACCTAACGCCCCTTGACTTTTGTCTTTGGGGGCATGTCAAAGATATGGTGTATGAAACTCCAGTTTCCCCCTTGATCTCACCGGATTACTCATTTCAATGATGCGCTTCACCACATCGCCCAGAATCCTGTCATGCTAGACAGAGTTGGACGGTCATTTCTGTGACGGTATCAGGCATGTAATGAAGCGAGGGAAGAATGTTTGAACACGTATTGATAATGTAAACATGCCTTCCAATAAAAGGTATTGTATACAACTGTTTCTATTCCATTTCCTAACCAAACGGGCGAACACACTGAACTATACGCAGAACTCCGAAGCCACAGGTTGGATGGGTATATTTACCTTTTAAAAAAATGTTCATCCCTGTATGACCTATCTGTCCTACAAGTTTGTCGGTGAGATTCTGTAACACTCTATATATATATATATATATATATATATATATATATATATATATATATATATATATATATATATATATATATATATATATATATATATATATATATATATATATATATATATATACACAGCTCTCCTGAACACTCGAATAGAATGCTTTGTCTTTTAAAGAAGGTGTGAGAGTGTGTGAAATTTTCATTCAACGCACTCTCATCCTTTCTTTGTACGCCTCTTAGATCATTGAATATACCACTTATTCCTTTGTTAAGAACTTCATTTCAACTATCATTGATTTTAGTACTCAAAACTCATTATTATAATTTTCCATATTTCTGTTGAATGTCGAGTAGACCAAAACCTCGGCCTATTCTCCAATAGATTATGCATAAATAAAATAATGTGAGCATTAAATATAATATATATAATATATATATATATATATATATATATATATATATATATATATATATATATATATATATATATATATATATATATATATATATATATATATATATATATATATATATATATATATATATCAACACCACGGACACTGTGCTTCTGAACTCTCTTGTCTCATAATTCCTCCATTGAGAAGAGCTCGTGCGAAACGTCTTTCCACACAGTCTCATCCTTTCTCTGCCCAACTTTCAAACCCCAGACTTAACCGCTATGCTCAGTCTTACATATACTCTACTGCTAAAGTCTGGAACACACTCCCTTTATCTGTTTTCCCAACTTCCTTTGACATGCATACTTTCTAACGCCATATATCTGGACATATCGGCCTCCTTCCACCAACATAGGATTTTTCCCAACTCCGGTGGAATTTGGTAGGCGTCCAGCCTTTGGCCACCGAAAGATATATATATATATATATATATATATATATATATATATATATATATATATATATATATATATATATATATATATATATATATATATATATATATATATATATATATATATATATATATATATATATATATATATATATATATATATATATATATATATATATATATATATATATATATATATATATATATATATATATATATATATATATATATATATATATATATATATATATATATATATATATATATATATATATATATATATATATATATATATATATTCTGGTTTCAGAATTCATGGAAATGATGACTGGTGAATAGAAATTAGTGTCTTACCGTTCAAATTGTATGAAGAGATTATAGAAAGCAGAAGAGAAGTTAGTGATTGAGAAATGATGACTGGTGAATAGAATTTTGAACCATCATATCAAAATCATTTCTATCAAGAAATTCAATCTTTTATAAAAGGCATTTTTAATATATAAAAATTTTTTTTGTTCTTTTTTTTTTCTCTCCTTTTTTCTTTTTATCCATTCGAATAGTTTTTTTTTTTAGGACTAGAAAATTTATATTTTTTAATTAGTTATCAAATTTCTTTATATTTGTTTTATTTTAAAATAAAAAAGTTTGGTTCATTTAGTATTTTACTTCAACTTTTATTGCTTTTTATTTAGTTCTTAATCAATAAGGATCACATTATAAGAAAACAATAATTTTTTATAATTTATTTATAATTTATTATAATTGGTAATTGTCTTTATATTTAAGCCATAGCATAGTATTCTGATGAATTTAAATGTGTCTGTTTCCTACAATACTGAAGTCCTATTTTTCATTGAATAAGGTCGGATGACCTTTCGTTTAAGTTTTGATCTTTTTTTTTTTTTTTTTTTTTTCTTTAATACATTTTTTAAGTAATCGTATATGAACACCCTAATCAAAATACTTAAAACTGCGATAGAATTTGAAAGAACTTTATTCAAAATTTGTTTCTCTGTATAAATTTAGATTTGAGAAGTAATTTTTTTCTTGCTAATCAACACAATATTGCAACAACCACTCAAGTATGTTTTCTAAGAACATATTATTACCCTCTTGACTCCTAGCATATCCACACACTCTATTTGTGAAGCGTGTCCAATCCTTCTCTACATGCGCTCGAAAACTCATCTTCATCTACAGGTACACAACTGTCTAGCTCTTCTCTCTATCTATCTATCTATCTACCTATCTATCTATCTATCTATCTATCTATCTATCTGTCTGTCTGTCTGTCTGTCTGTCTGTCTGTCTGTCTGTCTGTCTGTCTGTCTGTCTGTCTGTCTGTCTGTCTGTCTGTCTGTCTCTCTCTCTCTCTCTCTCTCTCTCTCTCTCTCTCTCTCTCTCTCTCTCTCTCTCTCTCTCTCTCTTTCTCTCTCTCTCTCTCTCTCTCTCTCTCTCTCTCTCTCTCTCTCTCTCTCTCTCTCTCTATATATATATATATATATATATATATATATATATATATATATATATATATATATATATATATATATATATATATATATATATATATATATATATATATATATATATATATATACCGTAAATTTGATTCAAAAATATTGGTAAAGTTGCAAATGATTTAAAAGTGAAAAGAAGAGAATAGAAAATCCATTTTAAAAATTTTTTGAAAGCAAATACTTCGAAATGGAAAAGAAAAGCTGCAAAAGAAACTTGAATACACTTGAGCAATTGAGAAGATTTCAAGTCATTTAAAAGAGATCTTGAAATTCTTGCAAAAGGAATTTTTTAAAGGATTTTGTATTTATTGTTTTCTTTGCAAATCTTACAAGGAGTTATACATTGATATATATATATATATATATATATATATATATATATATATATATATATATATATATATATATATATATATATATATATATATATATATATATATATATATATATATATATATATATATATATATATATATATATATATATATATATATATATATTTTTTTTATGAAGCTTGCTCTTATTTCATAGCGGCTAGAGGTAATGTTTAATGAATGGTGAAAACACTACTACGTTCCGCTTTAGCTAATTTTTTTTTATGTTTGTAAACATTGCAGGGATTAATATTCAACGGTGTGAAAGCATTCTTTCACTAAAAAGATGTGCGTTGACGTACTTCATTCTTTTGTGTCAAATATTTCTTGCCTCTAAATAAAAAAAATTAAAAAAATCCCTAATAACTTCTGAAAATCAATATTTCCTCCTCATATTCGCAATTGGGCTTCTGTTGGTAATTCTGCTACTGAATAAGCTAATTTGTTTGTATCTATTTTTTAATCAATTCATTTATGAATGGTTGTGGCTTTAATCCTCTCGATGCTCATACTTACCATGCCCTTACCAGAGATTGCATATGATTGGGTTTATGAGATGCTGAAAACTTTTAAAGTTAGAAAGGAGAGAGGGGGATGACTTCTACTCTGCATCATTTTGAAGCAATGTGCCTCTGAGATGATACCTGTATTTGTCCAAATCTAATCACTATACCTTAACAGTAACATCTTTTGTTCAACTTGTTCCGGAAAAATTTAGCTTCTCTTACAAAAATATCTCTCTCATCTGTATTAAATTTAAATCTCTCCATAACTCTTTATTTCTGGATAATTTGGAATCCCATTTTATCTGTAATCATTTCAGGGATTATTATTCATCTGTGTGAAAGCATTCTTTCACTAAAAAGAAGTACATTGATGTCCATGGATGGAGTAATGTTTTCATACCTTGGTTGCTGAGGCTCAAGTTCCTCCTTAATTTTTAAAGGGCTTAATCAAAGGCAAAAATACTTTAATAGACCTTTACTTTCCAAATCTCTATATTATTTCTCCTGTGACGTGACAGTAGGACTCAATCACGTTAATGTAGATATTACAATGACAAATGCTCTTGGAGGTTAACTACGTAAAGTCCACCATCTATAGAAATAAAATTTCAGAACAAAAGGTACTGATATTCGCACAATGTTTTCTTCTTTCAAGGCACATCTGTTTAATATAATATTTAGCCATCATATGTTTTTATTCCAAATTTAATTTTCCTCATTTTAAAAGTGTGCGTTTTCTCTCATTGGAAAATTTTGCATTAGGCTTATCCTTCAGTGAGTTTTAGTTTTTTATTAAATGGAGATTACTTAATTGCTTAAAGTTTGATTTTCTTTCCACCTGCATAAATACCTGTCTCAAGGAAACTTTCCTTTTCTCCTAATACTTTCAAAACTTCAACAAAATATTACAAATCCCGACATCATGCTAAGAGTTATTAGAACTCTACAAAAGATAAGAACCTTCTAGTATATTAAATGATACTCTCTCATGCAAATTAAAATGCAAGATATTGCAAAAACATTAAAATTATAATTTTTTTTTTTTTTTTTTAGAATTAATGTTACAGTCTCCTTTCCCGAATTAATATATGCGTTTCTTGCAACTGTGAGTTTTATTCTCACAAATGATGTATTGTAAATTCTGAACGTTAGCTTTAACTATTAAGATGTTTAAATGCTTAGAACAGGAAGAAAATACTCTACAATGAGAGAATACGAGTAATTATGCTGATATAACTAATATTATAAGGGATAGGATTGAGAGCCAATGCAACAAGAAACACAAGCTTTTGTAGAGACCTAGGAAAAATAGTTTTGAAGTCAGATGGAAGATGTTAATCATACTGACCAGATGAAACTCTTCCTGGGAGTAGATGAGGATAAAGATGTTTAATTATCAGTATTGCACATTAATAATAGTTATATTATTATAATTAGAAATAAAATAATAATCTAAACGATTGTCATTTTTCATACCTGCTGGAAAGAGGTAGTTACTGAAGAGTTAATTTCCGTTATTGAATTTAACAAACCAAAAAAAAAAACATAAATTATTTAAAAATATTTCTCATTATAACTGACAGTAATTTAATCTTAACTTTCAAACTAATTATTATAAGATATTTATAAAAGTATTTCAATGGAAAATATTCACCAATTTTGAATGAATGAACTCTGTGCTTATTTTGACATTCAAAGTATCATTAAGTGTTCAAGATTTTAAAACTTTCTCGTTTCTGAAGTATTGGTAGGCTTTGACTTATTTGAAGGTTAATTAAACAGGTGTTTGTTATTATCTTTTATTTATTTATTTATTTATTTTTTTTAAATACATTTTATTATTTTCCTCCTTCTCTATTTTATGTATGTATGTATGTATGTATGTATGTATGTATGTATGTATGTATGTATGTATGTATGTATGTATGTATGTATGTATGTATGTATGTATGTATGTATGTATGTATGTATGTATTTATCTATCTATCTATCTATCTATCAATCTATCTATTTATTTTTATTTTTATTTCTCTCTATTGTATGTATGTATGTATGTATGTATGTATGTATGTATGAATGCATGTATGTATGAATTTATCTACCTTTCTTTTATCTATCTATCTATCTATCTATCTATCTATCTATCTTTCTGTCTGTCTGTCTATCTATCTATCTATCTCTGTTTTTCACATTTAGAATGAACACTCTTTGGTTGTTTATCATTGTGTATCATTTTTAGTATCTGGAGAAAGTTTCTGAATGGCTAAGAAATGAGCTCTGTATTTTCGTTGGAAGTTGTGAGTCATGCTGTATCCCTTTTGGGTGTGGTTATTCCTACGCTACGCTACTGGACATTTAAATATGTATCAAATAAATAATTAAAATAACATTGAATTAAGATATATAAATAATTTAAATAAATAAATATTTGTAGAGATATCAAAGTGAGATATTAAAACGAAATCAGTACAGGAATTGACGACCTTTATAAAAACTGTCACAAAAACTATGACGACAGGACATATTTGGAATATGGATAATAATAATAAGGATAAAAATAATGATAATAATAATAATAATAAAAATAATAATAATAATAATAATAATAATAATAATAATAATAATAATAATAATAATAATAATAATAATAATAATAATAATAATAATAATAATAATAATAATAATAATAATAATAATAATAATAATAATAAATATATATATATATATATATATATATATATATATATATATATATATATATATATATATATATATATATATATATATATATATATATATATATATATATATATATATATATATATATATATATATATATAATATACAGTTCTTATTTTCATTATATATTATTATTATTATTATTATTATTATTATTATTATTATTATTATTATATTATTATTATCAGTATACTTTCCTTTTATTATTATTACTTTTTTTTTTTTTTTTTTTTTTTTTTACAGAACGCCACCACTCACGGGCAGAGCCCTTTTCAAGGAGGGGGCACACACACATGCACAAAGCTCATTCAAACACGCACACACACCTAACGCACAGCCCTCAGGTGGGCGCAGACGGAAGCCTTGAAGAGTGGAAGATTAAATACAGGAGGAAAAATAAATGATGGTAGAGAGTTCCACAGAATAGAAGTGGCTGGAAAGAAGGAGGTACCACAACGAGCTAGCCTGGGATTTCCTACGTCCACACAAAATTGGTGCGAAAGCAGGGCACCCCTTGTGCAACGAGGACGACACAACGGTGGAGGAATGCGAGAGGCCAATTCCCTCGAGCACCTGCCATTGTAGTACCTGTAGAAAAGAGATAGCGCGCCAACGTCACGTCGCAGAGACAGAGGGTCAAGTGAGTTTGAAAGTAGAGGACAGTTTATTAATCTCTTAGCTTTTGACTCAACCCTATCCAGAAGAGAGGAGGAGCCGGAGCCCCCCCAAATGTGAGAACAGTACTCCATACAAGGACGAATAAGACCCTTATATATTTGGAGTAACTGCTCAGAAGAAAAAAATTCTCCCAATCTGAACAGGACTCCCAGCTTCTTAGAGGCCGCTTTAGCAACCATTGTAATATGTGGTTTCCAAGACAGTTTGTTGTTTATGTTTAGACCAAGAATGTTAATGTTATTTACAGGTGAGACGGGAGAGCCATCGAAGAGGATAGGAAAGTTAGGAGGTGTTTTTGAGAGAGAGATGTGAAGAAGTTGAGTTTTTAAAGAGTTGAATTTTACAAGGTTGCTATGACCCCATCCAGATCGGCAAGAATGGAATCGGAAAGTTGAAGACGAGAAGCAAGTCTAGAAGCAAAAGAGGGAGCAGATTTGAAATGAGTAGAAGAATTCAGAGTTGAATCATCAGCAAAAGAGTGAACAGAGTTAGAAGTGCAGTGGAGAAGATCGTTAATGAAAAGTAAGAATAAGGTTGGAGATAAAACAGAACCCTGAGGAACACCACAGTTGACAGAAAAGGAGGAAGAGGTCGCTCCATCTACAACTGCCGAAATGGAACGATCTGAGAGAAAACTAGACAAGAGTAAGCAAAGGGAAGGAGGAAACCCAAAGGAAGGGAGCTTAGAGAGCAGTGACGCATGCCATACCCGGTCGAAAGCCTTGGATATGTCAAGCGCCACCACACAAGACTCCCCGAAATCCCTAAGGGCAGAAGACCATAGATCAGTAAGATAGGAAAGTATGTCACCAGTTGACCTCGAGCGACGAAAGCCATACTGGTGATCAGAGAGAAGAGAATGAGACTCCAAATGATCCAGGAAATGAGAGTTGAGGAGAGTTTCAAAAATTTTAGATAGAACACAAGTGAGAGCTATAGGTCGATAGTTAGAATTATTATTATTATTATTATTATTATTATTTTTTATTATTATTATTATTATTATAAATTATTATTATTATCATTATTGGTATTATTATTATTATTATTATTATTATTATTATTATTATGTTTATTGTTATTATTATTATTAGTACTACTATTTTAATTTTTTAAAAAATTAAATTAAATATATATATATATATATATATATATATATATATATATATATATATTATATATATATATATATATATATATATATATATATATATATATATATATATAAATATACATTCATACATGGCATACATTAATAGTAATATAATAGTAGATGAAGTAGCAATAATAGAGGTTGTAACATACAAAATATTGCAATATAATGTTATTTTCAGTCTTCCAAATTTTAATCACTAAATGTATATATACTTACATATACACAAAACACACACACACACGCATATATATATATATATATATATATTATATATATATATATATATATATATATATATATATATATATATATATATATATAATATATATATATATGTATGTATGTATGTATATAAGTAGTAAGGATACCGCTTTCGGCCGGTAAAAATCAGGCAACCTAAGCCAAACGGGATTTTGATTTGCAAAGCAAATCACTCCGCTCAAATTGACCTCACGCTCTTTCCTGACACCATTTTGGGGGGTTCAATCCATTGAAATTGAACTCAAGTCTGGGGAAGGGCCCCCGGGGGCCCCGTGAACCCTCCAAAAATGGTATCAGGAAGTTGCCTTAGTTTGCAAAATCGCTGCGTTCACCTCACTTTCTTTCCTGACCATTTTCTTTGCGGTTCAATCCTCCTAGAATTGATTCGAACTTGGGGGTTTGGGGGCCCGTGGGCCCGCGCGGCTCCGTGAACCGACAAAGAAATGTTAGGAAGGTCCCTGAGAATGTAGGATTGCACGCAAATGCAGAAAAGACCGTTAGGGACAGGTTGCCTGATTTTTACCGGCCGAAAGCGGTATCCTTACTACTTATATATATATATATATATATATATATATATATATATATATATATATATATATAATATATTATATATATTATATATATATATATATATATATATATTTATTACGTTTTCTATTCTTGGGAAATCTGGTTTTTTTAATGAAGAGTAGCACCAGAGCTCGGAACATTTTCTTCGGTGAAACAATAAAATTTCCGGTTAAAATTTGTTTTTTATTTATTCACAGAAAAATTATGTTATTAATCACTAGTTAAAATCAATTTAAAACTAATTCTATGTAATTAAAATAATTGTAGGAATAAATTTTTCTGTGAATAAATAAAAGAAATTTTAACCGGAAATTTTATTGTTTCTCCGAAGAAAATGTTCCGAGCTCTGGTGCTACTCTTCTATATATATATATATATATATATATATATATATATATATATATATATATATATATATATATATATATATATATATATATATATATATATATATATATATATATATATATATATATATATATATAATTTTAGTTCCTTCATTATTCTAGTTTTCAAAAACTACAGAAGATTGCTAATGGTTTTTAACGTCATAATTCCCAACAAAATCTAAATTTACTTCTTCGAAAACATGGCTCAAGCCTTAATTAAGTCCGCCCACTTTCCTTTAATATTTTAAGAGACCTTACTTCAGATTTTACCAAAGAAATGTCACTGTTTTCCTATCATAACTAGCTTCTTAGGAGCTTCAAATTTTAGAATCCTTTAGAACATTATTGAGTTCACCAAAACATGTTTACGTTTTCTCAACTGGACGTAACTAGTCCATGCATGGTTTTTTTTTTTTTTTTTTTTTTTTTTTTTTTTTTTTTTTTTTTTTTTTTTTTTTTTTTTTAGGGAGTGAAATCGAGGCTTTTAATCTCAAAAAATCACAAACTCAATACATTTTCCAACTCCTTATCTTTGTTGAATAGTTCAATTTCATTCTTTTAACTGTTTATTATATACATTTGACTGAACGATTTTTGAAAATTTATAATTAAAATAAATAATCCATTGAAGAGAACTTGAACAATAATTCATATTAAACATTTTTAAAATAATTTCATATTTTTTACCAAACATTTTAAAGCAAAAATTATGCAGATTCAACCGTATGTAT